>JANQDE010000103.1:45502-121669 GCA_037157785.1 Cephalotes varians | reverse complement strand
AACAACTTTTAAGAAAATAAAGTTGGTAAGTAAATTTTTCTGATCTTTCTGATCTCCTATTTGTCTTTTTTGTTAGTTTTTAGCATTACCAATCGCCATTTCATCGCAATCGTAGAAAATGGCATGTCTTAGAGAAGTTTTAACTGTGTTAGTTAATCATTGTAACAAAATTTATGAATATAATGTTACTTAAAAATATCTTACTAAAAAATGATCAAATGAGGTAGATTATCCTAAATGAACCGATACTACTTGTCACAAACAGACAAAAGACGCGACTCTTCCAAAAATAGGTGGAGGGAATACGTATGCAAAGAAAAGCCATGTATGTGCACTCAGCGCAGCTCATACATGCTTCTTTGTGTGCGTTTCCCAGCTCCCTTTTCTTCTAGGAAGCGTCTGTTATTTGGCATTATTGGACAACAGTCGTGATGTTAGAGATTATATAAGATTTATTAATTATGGTACGAAAACGAGAGAAGAAGACAGATAGAGGTAAAACCGCCAGATATTATATTGAAAGCTGTTAGAGCGGTAAAATTACATAATTTATCCATCAGAGTTGCCTCGGAATTTAATATAAATTATCGTACGTTAAGTCGTTATTGTACGTTATTAAGAAGAATTTACAAAGAAAATTATTTATACGAGAATATTGTTATTCCAATAATTCAAGTAAGCTATGCTAAAAACAAACAGATTTTTACTCTATCTAAAAATAAACAGATTTTTAGATAGAGTAGAACTCTACAGAACTCTACAGAACAGAACTCTATCTCAAAAACAACAATTAGTTGATTGTATTCTATCTATTTTAGATATTTATTTTGGTTCTCTCTCCTAAAAAAGTCAGAACTTTGGCTTATAATCAGGCTTACTGTAACTCGATTCAGATGCCTTCGTCTTGGATTAAAATTAAAATGGCAGGAGAAAATTGGTTCACTTCGTTCATAAAACGTTATAATAAACTTTCAATTAGAAAACCAGAAGCAACAAGTAAAGCAAAAGCGACGAGTTTCAATAAAACTAATGTTGAGCTTTTTTATAAAAATTTAGAGAAAGTTATGTCTCGTTATCATTTTAAACCCCAAGATATATGGAATATGGATGACTAGAATCACAACTGTCCAGATACCAGACAAAGACTTGCTCGAAAAGGTTACAAACAAATAAGAAACGTTGTTTTAGCTGAATGTGGAAATTTAGTTGTGCTGTATCCGCAATAGGAAATCAGATATCACCTTTCTTATAATTGTACTTTATAGTCAAAATAATCATTTTATTTACATTAATTTAATAGTTATTATCATTTTCTAAAATATATAATTGATATTTAAATAAAAACTGTATTTTTTGTATGTTTTAAAATATGTAACAATTAACCCCGGATATGGGGTAAATTGTCATATTTTCATAGTTTATTTAAAATTAAATAACTTATTAGTACGATGATATATTTAAGAATTTTTTTTTTTTAATACCTAAGAAATGTAGGTATATTTTAACGTATATAAAGTTTTAAAATCTTATGTACATTTTTCCTAAAAATCACTAAACAAAAACTATGACAACTCGCCCCGGTCTCCTCTATTCTATCTTTTCTTATCCCTGTATGTATCACAAAATAATTATTAAGCCTTTTACACTCCTTACAGTAATTGTAAAAATTTATATATTGATTTTATGTACTATTGTATGTTTTCTTTATTTGTAATTGCTGTCTCATAACTAGTTCTACTGACCACTTCTAAAACCACTCGTGCATGTTCATGACACGTGACGTGGAGAAGAGGATGAAGGGATTGGGAGCTCTTTTTGTGCGGTAACGAGGACTCATTCTTTCTTCTTTGTATTGAAATCTTTTTGTAAGTCAAAATATAGCCTGTTTTTTTCTACAAGATACGAAGTGTGTTATTATTGGACCAAGCTAAGTAGCGGAATTTCATACTGCATGATTTTTTCAATACCGTAATTTGACTGCATTGGGACGACATTGCAACAGTAATCATTTTACATAGATTGTAATACATAAATGTGCTACTTATTACATTGACAAATCGATTCAACTCACAATGATTTCGTTAACAAGAAAAAACTGAAACCACAACACAATAATACAAAAGCATATAATAGGATAGTTGAGTGCAAATTACTCTTTCACTCCTATTTTTTCTGACTTTCGCATAAATCTTCCACGGAGTTATCCTAATTGAATCTATGAGGCTACTTAATTATTTGTAAATACAATTGTAAAAGTATTTTTTAATCCGTTATGTCACAAATTTTTGTATCAGATTGACTTTTTTGAAATTTTGTTGAGGATTTTTCGGGTCGCTTACGAATCAGAAGTCAGAATTTTAAAATTCAATATGACTAATACTTCAAAAATTTTTTAATTTTTATGAAAATTAGTATATAAGATTTTTTTGAATCGCTGAATCTGAATCAAAGAATTGAATTTTGAATTTCAAAAATGGAAAATGTTCAAGATAAATTTACTTAGATTTACAATAAAAAAATATTTAAAGCGCTCACGGTCAAAGCTAGATCTTCGTGCTGAAATTTCTTCTGTGACTTTGTATACATATCTCAAGTTCAACTGCGCGCCGAATTATATTTTCGGTCTTVARACACAGTCTTAAGATGAAYAAGGATAGTAAATCACAATATTAAATTGATAATCAATTTAATAATTATGATGCTAACAAGCATCTCAATCCCTTATTCCCCCCGAATACTGTAAAGAATTTGTTGCGAAAAATAACACCTCAGCCAGNNNNTATTAAATTGATAATCAATTTAATAACAACGATGCTAACAAGCATCTCAATCCCTTATTCCCCCCGAATACTGTAAAGAATTTGTTGCGAAAAATAACACCTCAGCCAGGGATCGAACCTGGAACCTCTCGACTTTCCGGGGCGAGCGTYTTACYTTCTCGACCACTGAGGCATGTGGTGATATTCTTCGCAACAACCGATGATGATGATGAGAACGCATGCTAAGGCGTTATTTTTCGCAACAAATTCTTTACAGTATTCGGGGGGAATAAGGGATTGAGATGCTTGTTAGCATCATAATTATTAAATTGATTATCAATTTAATATTGTGATTTACTATCCTTGTTCATCTTAAGACTGTGTTTTAAGACCGAAAATATAATTCGGCGCGCAGTTGAACTTGAGATATGTATACAAAGTCACAGAAGAAATTTCAGCACGAAGATCTAGCTTTGACCGTGAGCGCTTTAATTAATTGTTGTGGTTTCACATATCGGTCACGAATCTATTCTTAATTTTAAAAAAATATTTATCTTTTATATTTTTAAGAGATTATTAATTTACAATAAAAAATCAACGTAACGAAAAAAATCTAACAAAATTCTGAAAAATACTTTAAGATACTTTAAGATATCCTGAATTTTGTTTATTATTTGTTAATTATTTGATAATTTTCATTTATAATAATCATTCATTTATAATAATCGTTCATTTATAATAATGCAAATAAAAGTTTATCTGTTGTCTATCTTTTTTAACACTTTATGTATTAAGTATTCTATGAAAACAAAAAACCGGTACTTAATGTCAAGAAATTCAAAATAATTAAAAATAAAAACTGAGGTGGATGGTTGAGCGATCGATCATGCCGCAAAGTGTTAAGACAAAGGAACAAAAGTACTTGGCAATGTAATTTACACACGCATAGACAAGAATGTCGGCCTGTTGATAGAGTTACGCTTCTTCTGCTCTTTCGCAAATGATACTTTTATCAGTCTTGCAAAGTAGGCCGAAAAGTGGTGGCGTCTTCTGCAGACACTTTTAGAATACGATAGCGTACACGGATACACGAATTCAACGTCTTGAAATTTAATATTTCCCTTTCTTGGAAGCACGGAAATGCCATTAAACGGTCCGCGAGGAACCAAGTCGTGTTCATCGAATCGAAAGTTTACACAGGCCTGCCGGCTCCGACGCACATATGTACGTGCATGCGTCTTGAATGCGAGATGAAAGTCAGTTTCTATCTAGCGAGATCGAAGTATGTACACTATGTAATACATCCACATATACTTCATATCTTAAATGTGTATATAGTGATTTTCAAAAGCGAATTGTTAGGATGGATTAATATACAGGGTTCGATAAGTTAGTTTTATTTCTTACCTAAATTAAAGTTAAAATTAATGGCTATAACTATTAATATAGTTAAAAGTTACATAATCCAAAAATCAATTTAGTTAAAAGTTAATATTAACTTAAATTAAATTAAAAATTAATTTTAAAAATATCATTTATTTAATCATAATTAAATTAAAATAATTACAATTTTTATAATTAACTTATCTTTGAAGTTAAAATTGAAAATATATGCAATATACTAAATTTAATATTTTACTTGTAAATATAAGAAAAAATATAATAAAGAGGCATAATTTCTAGAAGAAAATATATATTTTTAAAATTATTTACAATAATTTTAAAATAATTTAACAACAATATAAAAATTATAAAAAATAATTGCAATTATGCATAATGTAGAATATATGTTACACACACAAATACTTCTTAAATTTTAATAGAAACATTATTTAAAAAAAAATTTTTGTCATTTAATTTTCCTTTCAAATCACAGTTGCTAATAAGGTGATCAACTCTTGATCAAATAAATTCGGAATATTTTTTGGAAAATCGGGACACAACTAAACAAATTGGAATTTTTTATTAATATATTAGATTAAATACCTTGTAATATTAATGTTTGTCCCTTCTCAGTTAATTAGATATATCTTGACATATGAATTTTTAAAATAGACTGAATAAATTGGATATGTACATAAGTAAGTAATGTTTGTTCATTATTAAATTAATATTAAACAATCAGTAGAATATAGCCTTCTTAATTTTTTCGACGTAAATAATTATTAGTTCAAAACCATAGAGAAACTGAGAAAGAAAGAGAAAAAGAAAGACCGATAAAGATCTTAAAATAAAATTAAAGAATAATCATTAACGAAACATAATGATAAAAAAAATTAACATAAAATACACTTTTTCTTGTCACACAAATAATACGTAATTATTTTAGAAATAAATGTACTGAATTAAATTTGACTGTATAATATTAATAAAATATGTAATTATATGTATTACAAAAATTAACAATTTCAATGAAAAAAACTAGATTTTTTAAAATTAAATAGGAACTAAAGTATTTAATTATATCATTCAACTTCTTTAATGATATGAAAATAAATATATGAAATATTATGAAAGCTTGAAATTATCTTTCTTTTTTTTATTTTGCACATTTAAATTGCGACCGTATGTGGTGCAACCTCGCAACTACGTCTCGAAAAATAGTCCCTCGGTACCGAAAATTTTTCAAGATCTCTAAGCCGAAGGTTGGATGCCAGGCATGAGAAAGCGTGCCACTCGTAATTACTTATAAAAACGCAAGTAATAATTACAATCTCTAACTACACTCAAAGCAGCGAATTACGATGGATTTAAAAACCCACGAGATTAGTAGAAAGAGCGGTTCGGTGAGAACGAGTAAATGTCGAGGAGCAAGAAAGACAATAATAAAGAATTAATAATAATAATATGAACTATTGTTTATTTCAGGCGTACAAAAATGCATTTGAAACAACACACAGTTGCATACGAGACAAGTAAAAGACAACGTACTCGCATTCTCAAGAGTCAAGGCAAACCTCTAAATAACATGGTGATACAATTCATAATTGAATGTTGAGTGCACCTCTCGATACATACAACCTCCCGATATCAACACGTTTGCATGATGCAAGTATTGACGATTCACGAATGTGACTGATTCAAGAGAATCGTTATTTTGTTATTACACACGAAACGAAATAAAATTCGTCATACAATCTACCGAGAGTACTGTTACGAGCGAGATGCTTCATAATGTAAGGAAATCGACAATTGTTCTCTAAAAGCTTTATTCAAGTTTGGTGAGGAGGTTATTACAAGAGACAGTTGAGAATTAACTAACTACGACAGATTGATTGTTCTTGATCAAGATAGATCCTTATATAGAAGTAGAATTAGGTAACATTATCCAATAACATGAAATGTGTCCAAATCAAAAATATCTATTAGTTTTTTAGAGAGAAGAAAGAATTTGAGAATCAATACATGCTGCAAAGATCTGTTTAAAAATAATACATAAAATAGGTTTATTGATTAGAAAAGGTCTTAGATTAAAATAGGTCATACATGAATCATGGATTAAGTAAGAATCTAGCGAGATCAAGGTCTATTACAAGAATAGATTTATCATTGGTTGTCGAGTGAATTCATCTAGAAAGAATAGGATAGATTCCATGATAAAATATATTGTGGTTTACGTGTCGCGGCATGTAACAGTACTCGCAATTCGACGCTCAAGTCGCGCAAGAAGACAGACTCGTAATAGGACGTAAGACATAATACGTAAGACGTAAGACGCGCAGATTCAAGAACATTCGCTCAATCACACGCAACAATTGACGCTACATTACGGCACATAGTTGTGGCTTTAGACGAGAGCGGAAACGACAATTATATATAACCCTCATTAGTATTACTGGATGAACAACGCGGTTGAGAAGAGATTCACTCTAATCTTACTACTAACCGCTTATCAGGACGAAACAGGGAATAAGGACTTTATCGCCTGCGATCCATCTGATAACGCAAAATCGGTGGCTATATATAACGTTTGTCTCACCAAATCTGCAACGCAGAAACGCAGCATTTCTGGGGAAAGGTACAATTTCGAGCCCGGGCACGCTCGTGACGTTTTCTCCTTTTACTTACGCACACAGAGACATTTCATTTATCCGTGTGTCATCGCATGGATAAGAGGGAAAATCATGGGAGAGAGGTCCTCAATAATTGCCAGAGAAAAAGACTCCCGGGCAAAACCGAAAAAGGATAGAGCCTCTTCAAGAAAAGTGCGAGGAAGTATGGTCAGTGAGAGAGTGAGAATAGAGAACTGCAAATGACGATCCAAGAAACCGTTTCTAATAGCCACACGATGCGCTTCTGCAAGGATGTCAAAACAATAATCTGTTAGGGCTAGGATATCGGAACGAAAAGTAAATGATATCACCTGCGTGCTCCCGTTCCTCTGATCGTTCCTCTGATCGATCGGAACTTCTTTGACGATGTCTTCGTCCTCTAGATGTAGTCAGTTGGGTGAAACGACAAATTACAATGAACAATCCGCTAGTCGCCTAATTCCTACGTTTTTGAACTTAAAAAAATTATTAATCGAAACGGAAAGAATGTGCACGTAAGTTCAGTCGCGCAACAAAATCGAAATACCGCGTAATACGCTCATTCCCCAAGGGATACAAGCCATTCTCCTCTAGTCGGATCCGCTGACGGACTCTTGTGACAGACGGCTAAAAAGACATCATGTCACAAAGCATATCCTTATTCTTCAGAACATGATAAAAGATATAAATAGAAATTTTATTTTATTTAAACTTTTTATATGTTCACGTTATGCTAGTTAATTAGTATGATTTATTCTTTTATTTATTTACATCATGTTACACATTTTACGTTATGTGATAAATCGGAACAAATAATCCCGCTTAGGAATATTTCGTGGCGCCTATAGAAAACCGAAAATCGAAATGTGCCGCAAAATTCAGGACGGTTGATCACCACTCTAGTTGCCAGTAAAATCTTTGTTTCTTTTTATTCAAAATAACAATTTTCATAACGATAGTCGCGACAGACACGAAAGCCGATTGTCTAACATTGTCTAATGTTCAAAATTTTAGAAGAAAAAAATATTAACGCTTTATAAGAGACGAAAACAAATTTAATTTATTATAGAAAAAGTTAAAAAGTTAATATGTTTAAAATAACTAGTTAGAGTTAAAAGTTAACTTATTTGAAAATAACTAAGTTAAGTTACAAGTTATTAACTTCTTAACTTTATTATTTAATTTCGAACTTTTTAACTAGTTACTCAATTTTGTATACATTAATATCAATGTATTATAACCTGTGTAAAATCCCAAAATTATCATATACAACCATTAAGGAGAGGTTCTCATCAAGCGACCAAAAAAATAAGGTGAATGTCTTGAATTTTTTTTTTATAAAAGGAAGTAAATAAACAACTTAAGATTTTTGACACTTATTTATTGAGTTTTAAAATATAAAAAAAAATTTTTGTTTAAGAATAATAACGTCATGRGAATTGTTTATACGTGTTGTAACGTAACCGTTTTAAAAAAAGGTTACTTATCGGTCTCCACTGTAGCACTTGTAGAAATTATCTGAAATCAAAAAACCAAAAATTTTTATAAAATATATAATATTTGTTGGAGGTTGTACCAACAATATCAATAAAAAGTCGAAAATTAAAAAAATGGCGGACATGCAATTTTTCGATATCGGTTTTTCACGTTTCTTTCGCTTTTTAAAGTGCTACAAAAAAAAAAAAACAGCAAATATTATCTGCATTTAGGTTTATTCTCCAATAAATTAAATGAATTTCAAAATAAAAAAAAAAAATAGTGATCCATTGAGTAGTTTTTAAGTTATCGTGGAGACAGATATTAAAAACATCGTTTTTCAAGAAACGCATTTAAAGATTTGGTTAATTTTTTGAGTTAATGGAAAAAAATGTACCTTGTGGCTAATCAGCAATTCCAGGGCCATATATCAATCCTTCCTTGACTTCATACTGTTCCATACTTACCATAAAACATACATATAGGAGCACATTTAAAAAAATATTGATGTAAAATGCACACTACCGCGCAAACTCTATTTTCGCATGGGTCGAATTATTATGCCATAACTTTTTTATGAAATTTATTTCAATCAAACGGTTTGGGGAATGTATTCTACACATAATAGGCTATCAAAAAATGAAATAAAAAAAAATCGAATTTTCGGATCGAGTTTCATGAGAACTTGCCCTTAAACATGCCTGATAAACAATGAACGTACAATATACTTGCTGTACTATAAAAAAATTATAATAATAAAATCGCAATAATAATTATGATTCTCGCTTATGACAAGTGAGAAAATTACATCATTTAATATCACGTATTAAATAAATTGATAGATTATAGCAAGATATGCATTATAATAGCTCTTTTGGTAAAGTCAAAATGTTTATTTGCATTTCTATCTGATTATGAGTCTGTTAATTAATTATGCATAAAAAAACAGTTTTACTGAAACATCTAAAAATTTAGATACAGATTTGACAATAATTTTGTTAGACTATTAAAATAATTATGTAGTTTAAATATGATGAATAATACTGCAAAAAATTTTGACATTCTAGCTTCAGCATTCTACATAATTATTTTGATAGTCCGACAAAATTATTTTCAAATCTGTATTTAAATTTTTAGATACTTCAACAAAATTATTTTTTTCCGTGACATTATTATAGCCTAAAAATTAAGATAAATTTTTAAGCTATAATAATGACAAAATTAAAACGCCAAATAGATGTTAGAACGAGTTGTAACACAATTGTATGAAATAATAAATCATGTACATTTATCTTCTATTATTCTCATAGATTCATTTGATACATATTTAGTGATATCTACAGTGATGAAATACGTGTGGGGTGTGTATGTAATTATTTTGTTAAATAAGCCTTAATTTTAATAACAACTTTTGTTGACACAAGCATAGTTAGACATGCTGTCGAAATATTCTTTGAAAGGTCGAAAATACTCTAACAAAAACGATAGTCAGATTTACAATTTAGAAGTCTAAAGCAGAGCAAATTTTCATTATCGATGAATATACGAGAACAGTTTATTTTCGTATGTACAGCACCGCACATTCCTATGCTATTCTCGATCCGCGGTCTTGTTCCGTTATACTAAAAAGTCGTTCGCTCGTTAACGGCAGTCACAGGTCTGCAATCTTGAAAAGAACAATTGTGGTAGCCAACGCAGAAGAAATTTTAGCGTACCAAAAGCTTTTTCATCTGCTGCCATTCTCTAATGCTTGACACGTCTATCATCCGAATCGAACGTACACAATAGAAGAGTGAAATACAAGTCAAACATCACAAATTATTTCTAAATTGCAACAAAAAATGTTTCTAAATTTCATATCTTTAAAACTATTATACGGAACTTAATAGTCTTTATTTTATTATTTAAACATACACTTAATAAATTCGGAGCAGATTAAAACATTAAACTTAAGGATACTTAAAGTATAAAAAACTTAAAGTATCTCGTTCTATTCTTATTTTATTCTAAATATATTATTATTAATACACAACAATCTACATAATTCTCACTCTCCAATTACGCGAAATTTTCTTTTGTATAAGTTATATTCGTTTAGTGATACCTCATGTAGAACAATCATGCAAGAGGGTAAATAATGCTCCGGTGTAAGAGCGTTCTCTCTGAAGTTTGACAATAGCAGTTTGCCGTCATAACGCCATACGACACAAACGAAGTGACATACATGCAGACAGAAATGATACGATAAAAGTATACCCATAATGTATACACCAACGGTTCTATTTTTTCATCATGACAAAACACTCGGCGACAGTCGACAACGTTCATCTGCTTTTGCAGTTTTCAAAGCGACTTTTTATGTTCCTCACACTCACGCTAGCGGATATTTTGCATTCTCCACATGTACATCAAAACTGTATCAAATAAAAAATAACTGCGTATTAATAAAAGAAATTTAAACGGAATGTGATTCAATTTTCTTCATTCCTTCTAAAGTAAAAATAGTTAGAGATAAGTTTAGAAAAGTACAATACAAATGTTATTTTTTGCATTTTCCAACAATAAGCTTAATATAGAAATTATATTTTTATAATTTTTATACATCTTATATTTACAAAAATTCTCATCTTCTTTCGCAGAGTACTCTCATCTTTATGTTTTAAAAATAGAGAAAAATAAAAAAATGATATCTTTACTTCATGAGCCATTTTTCTAATTCAAATATATTCATTATTTTTACAAAATTTACGGGAATATAAAGAATGCAAATATTTTATAATTCTGCGTAAGCCAATTTTAATTAATATGTTAATAGTAAAGAGTAATAGTTAATAGTAAATAGTAAGTATTAATTACACAACCCAACACCAATCGACTGTTCTAAGTCTAATAAGGTTTTCAGACGTAATTTTTTTCGTAGACTACGAAAAAATGGCCTCAGAATTTCTCTATCGTGTCAGGATTCTGAGATTTTCTAATCTAAAAGTGCAAAAAACACATTTTTTGGATATATTTGAAGTTATGTTACACCACGAGGTCAATTTTTTTCCCAAAACGCGTTCAATGGTATCTGGAAGTACTACTCTTCTCCTTCGAAATCCATTTTTAATCGTTCGAATATTTTTTTTCTTTTCCGAGAAATCAAATTAATTAGTTTATCGATATATATCGAATATGCCAAACTAATTAATTTGACAATTTCTCGGAAAAGAAAAAAAATATTCGAACGATTAAATATGATTTAGGTTAGGAAATATCAGAATCCTGACGTGATAGAGAAATTCTGAGGTCAGATTCGTATTCTACGCAAAAAATTACGTCAAAAAACCTTATTAGACTTAGAACAGCCGGATGATGTTAGATTGTATTGTGTACGAAATATACCAAACTAATAAAATTGAACAGACGATTTCTCGGAAAAGAAAAAAGATATTCGAACGATTAAAAATGGATTTTGAAGGGGAAAAGTAGTAATTTCCAGATGCCATAACGCGTTTTGTGAAAAAAATTGATCCCGTAGAGTAATATAAAACGTGGAGGAATTCTGAAGCCAGATTCGTATTCTACAAAAAAAAAAATTACTTCGGAAATGTCTCCAAGTTGTCAAATTTAGCTATCACGGCCTCCGTTTGCAGACTTGTATTATTTTATACGTATAAATTGATAATCATATCGTCTCTAATTCTGCCTCGAAAGACATTATCGATTAAGCTATCAAGACTTTAGTACTCCCATCTACTTCTATGTATCTAAAAATAAAAAAATGTACGTTATTTTCGGAGCATTTTTACATATGTATATGTATTTATTTATTTATTCATTTCGCATGGAAAGTTTCTCGCATTATTATGTGAACCGAGAGGCATCGTAGAACCGCTCGAGCATGAATGCATATACATATATAAAGTGGCTCGGGGGTTAAGTGGCGGGTACGAGCGCGCATAACGGCACTAATGTACATTTAATGTCTTAACTTTGAATGCGGCTCGCGGCCCGCCGCGAGATAACATTTTAAATATGTTTTTGCATTTATGCGGCCGACCAGCCCTCACGTCGCGAGAAAAGAGCGAGCGCGCTGAACGAGACGAAGGAAAAAAAAGAAAGTTTTTAACGCAACGATTGCGAGCTTGACTATGTTCCTCTACCCTTCCCAAGGTGCAGCAGCTAAGGTACTTTTTCCAAGGGATTTCCCTCTGCCTTCCCTCTATTTCTCTTTCTTTAGTAGAAAGGCTGCATCAAGAATCTACGATCTTACTGTCGGCCCGGGAATACCAGAAGTTTTTCCATTCGCCGCAACGACAAAAGAAACGAAGTGGCGCAGGAAACGCCCTTATTTGGCTCTAACATGACGAACGAATTTTAGCGGATTCCATGAGAACTTGTCAGAGATCGGTAGTCGCAACATTTACGAACATTTATTGTAAATATAAATGCCGTTTTCTGTCAATTTCAGTGAATTAAAATCTGGTATTTAATGATAAAAAAGATGAATAAAAATGTATCACTGAGAGAAAAATGTTTAATATTTGTGACTATAATTGCATGATAAAATAATTAGGAGCTCCATTTTTATAGATATTGTTAATAATAATAATTATATTTATATAGTTGGCAAAAAAATGACTTTAATTATAGTTAAATTATGATAAATGCAACCATTCTTTTCTCTCAGTATAAGAAAAGAATTTTAGAATTAAAATCTTTCTTCCATCCTGTCAAAAAATCTCTTGCTTTTTATCAATTCCAATTTTATACTCATAAATACTTCCATATATTCTTTAACGAAGAAGATTCGCGATCAATTTAGAGATTAAACTTGAGACCCTCTCTTTCCATCTCGAAAATATTGACTAAAGCATATTTACGATTCCAGAAACTTTTCCCGAAACGAGACGTGACGTACATAGAAATCTATTACGTAACAGGAAAGTGTATATACGAGCGATCAACTTGTCTTGTTACTAGCATCATCTTTCATTCTGAACGAAAGAAATCTCGATTGAATAAACAAACAATTTAAACGGCATTATTGTACGGCACGAAACTGGCAATCACGAAGATAATATGTATGATAATGTCATGTTTTTTAAATACGTATTTTAAAAACTGTGTTAAAAAGATGTTAAAAATGATTTATTCTTATTATAGATAAGAACATTGGTGTACTGCTGTAAGAAAGTTCATAGAAAATGTCATAGATAAAATATTCGTAGATATGTTTTCTTTTACTTATTCTCTACCTCATCGTAGAAGTTACCATTTGCAATTTATCATTCATAATCGTTGCAAAGTCGACTTTTATTACTAAATCGGAAATCTTTCAAGTTGTCACTCTTTTTGTAATTCACTTCGTTCAGTCAATTCGTTCGCGCTCACATCAGTACGGTCTTAGTATAACACAAATATAACACAAAGCAACAATCTATCACAGAATTTCCGCGTTATTGCGTTCAAGAATATGTATGATTGCAAATTTCGGCTACATTGATTTCGCACTAATTGCATGTTTTAAATGTAAATGTTATTTCTTGCAATTTTGTGTCTCAAACAATTATTGCATTTTATTTTCCATTTTACGCAGATGTAAATTAAAAAAAAATTCACATTTTAAATTCTCCACTTGTATCAACTCTTTGAAATCAACATTATAGAATAATCCTTTTTTAAGGTTAAAAAATTTTTTTATTTAATTTTTTTTGTTTCTCTTTCTTTTGTCCTTTAACACTTCGATTGCTATATTAGCTGTAGGAGAGATTGGAGCAGATCATGGAGTTGATTGTCAACAAACTTATAACTCAATCAATATGTGTCAGAAAATTCTCTTTTTTATACTGTATATCGCTGATGTAATATTAATTTATGGTGTAAAATGGATTGCGCCAAAAACATCATGTATACATATTATTTGCAACTTTTAAGAAAATGAAGGCGAACAAATTTTTCTGATCTCCTATTTTGTCTTTTTTGTTAGTTTTTGACATAACCAATCGCAATTTCAATCGTAGAAAATGGCATGTCTTAAATAAGTTTTGGCTGTGGTTGAATAATCATTATTGTAACAAAATTTGTGAATATAATCTCTTACTAAAAAAAAATGGTCATGTGGGGTTCTAAGATTGTTCTAAATGAATTTTTCTATTCTTCGAGAAAGCCACGTTTTCTATCTGGCAACACTGACTTAAACAGTCGTTCAGAAGTTATGTGAGTTAAATTGTATGTGGGTTAAATTGTAAAGGTATGGATATACAAAAATAAGAAAGGGAGATAGTTAGAGATAAAATTCCGCCTGATATTATTCTGGAAATCGTTAGAGCAGTGAAAATACATAATTTATTTATCCGACAAGCCGCATTAGAATTTAATAAAAAAAATTTATAAATTATCGTGCATTAAATGGTTGCAAAAAGTCCTGAATATGTAACTATCAACCTTGGAACGTGTGACAATCAATCTCGAATATGAGATCAATTGTCACATTTTCACAGTTTTATTTAAAATTAATTTATTTACTTGTACGATGATATATTTAAGAATAATACTTCTTTTAATACCTAAGGGATGTAAATGTATTTTAATGTATATAATGTTTCAAAATTTTATATTCATTTTTTTTTTAAATCATTAAACAAAGACTATGACAACTCGCTCTGATCTCTCCTGACATAAAATTTGTAAGAACCTTGTCATTTATGAATGACAATTTATCCGATTAAGAATGATTTTACTAATTGTAAATATTATTAAGAAACGATATAAATAAGATATTAAATAAACATTAAAATATTAAAATAATAAATTTATTAATCTCAGTGTCAAAATCAGCTTGAAAGCCAAAGTATTAAAAAAAGCTTAAATCAGTAATACTTTTCACAATAAATTCTTTCAGTTTTAAGATGCTTATTAATATCATTAAAATTATTAAAATTACCCATCAATTAATTTCTGATATTATTCTCGGTAAAAAATTTTGTATATATAAAAATAATTCTATATAAATATATATAATATATATAATATAAAAACTATGTCTATATATATTTCCTTTCTCACAATTTCTGACAAAAATAATTTCTATTCATACAAGTTAAATAATGATAAGAAGAAATAAAAAATAAATATAGAATATAAATAGAGAACAATTTTAGCATTATTCTTTTACAAAAGTAAAGTTTGAAAAAAATAAGAATAAATTGCTCATATATAATCACATATGTAACTTTTCTGTATAATTGTTATCTTCATATATGATTATATATGAGCAATTTATTTTCATTATTTCAAACTTCACTTTTTATGAAAAAAACAATGCAAAAAATTTTTCTTTAATTATGTTTATTTCTTCTTATCATTATGTAGCCAGTACATACAAATAAAAATTATTTGTGAAAAGAAAAAATATATGGATATATCTTGTATATAATTATATATATTTATATATAAAAAATTTTTTACCAGATTATTTCAGCTTCAATTTATGATTGCATTTCAAAAAAGTATTCCGAATATTCGGCGCGTAATTTATAGAATTGAAAAATGTATGAAAATTTACATAAAAATTATTATTAGACAGTAAGATCCAACTTAATTTGGTGCTACTCTACTTACTTGAATTAAGAGTATTTCATGAAACTATTTTTAACAAGAATGAGTACTTCAGCTCTGTGCGCTGTACATAAAAAAGAGCATATTAAGACTAAAGATTAAAAGACATGAAAATAACATGTTCCTTAAACGAATGATATTTCGTGATGAATTCTGCGCTGTAACGCGCACTATCTCGCTATTCTGCACAGTCTCATTGCTCTATTCAGGGCCGCCTGCTAAACTGACATTATTGCGCGTAACGCGAGTGCACGGCATATTCGAATTTATTCGGTGTGCAAGCCGTCGACAGGTTCGTTCGTATGCATAGCCCGGCATGTTGATTGGCTGGCACGCAAAGTCGTGCTCTCACGCTGGCAAAGTCCGCCGTTCGTGGTTGCTCTGTGTCCCGCGCCGTACCGGGTGGATATTGCATACACGCGTTGTATTAATATGTATTTAAATTAGTGCCTCAAAGCGATACGAAATTACGGCGCTCGCTACCATAGACGACTGCCGACGAATTACACACGCATTGCTTAGGCCGATCCTGAATGACGCAATGTCCCCGCAATATCAAAGTCCCAAGAGCTTTCGCACCTCTAGAATTATCGTATATGTTGGAAAATTTGTGTTAAATTTAACACATTTCACATGCCTCAAATAATCCACCCAAATTTTTATTAATTTGTATTAATTTGACACAAAATAAACATGTTAGAAAGTAACACAAACATTATTTAAAAATTAACACAAAAATGTAATACTTGACACAATTTAGAAACAATTTGTGGAAGCGTATTTCTTCAGTGAAATTAACATTTATAGCATGTTAAATTAACACGTACATTCATCTTTTATATATTCATTTATCTTAGAATTTGTATTTTGAAACATTATTTTTATGTTATTTGTTCATAAATTATTTTAATACTAAAACATATTAAATATTAATTTAATACAAAATATACAAACATGACATAATTACATTATGTTAAATTAACACTTGGATATGTTAAAAATGTTATTCAACATAAAAATTTTAACAAGGATCATTTTTAACACAAATACAAAATAATTTTTACTATATATTGTAAATTTAATATAAGTTTACTGCGAAAATTCAGTATTCTGTTTGTAACAGAACTCAGAATTCTGAGTTCCATTATTATGGCCAAAAATATTAGGTAGTTTATTAACTTATTATTTAATTAACTCAAAAATTGATTTATGGTATTTGCTGTGAATTAATCTTTCAAGAACTTCTTAGACTTATGTATAATGCCGATTATTAGAAAATAATATAGATAAAAATTCTAGATAAACGAAAAAGTATAGATGATTAATACTTTTTACCTAAGGTTATATATCTATGTGAAGGCAAGAAAATAAAAGCAAGAAAAATTAAACGTACATATGTCATACAAGTGCGTATCCTGAAGATTTGACAATGAGAGATATCCAGGACATTTTATCGGGATAGGAAAAATTTTCAATCAGAAAATGCATAAAATATGCAAGTGATATATAATTTTTATTCATAGAAAATTACCACAAACATTTAAATGCGAATAAAATTACTTGGACGAATTCAATTTTCCTATATCATTTTTTGTATTGATTGTACTTTTTGTAATTAATATTGTTATTATTAACGTAATTATACTTTTTGTAGAGGCAAAAATAGTCTATCTCACGATTGTAAATATCACTCTCTGGCTATACATGAACGGAAATAAAAAATAAAATATGTATTATGTAATTATATACAATTTTTAGAGATGATAGCAACTATAGTAATCGTCAATTTCATATGAATCTTATATGAAAAAACGTATTAAACAAAGTTTCATTTTGTGACTATATAAATAATTCACTCTTAAATTAGAAATCAATTGAGAATGCATTGAGAATTATTTTTGTAAAAAGCGAAACAAATATTTTCGTGAAACTTGATGTCATTAAAATATTATATCGTTTTGTGAGACACTTTAATATTACGATAAGAGATAGTTATTAAATTTCATTATAAACTCTTTATTTCAAAAAACATAAAATCAATAACATTGAATAAACTATAAAAAATTATAAAATAAAATTATTTATTATCAGAACAAATATATCTATTATGAGCATGTTTTTGTTAAACAAATTAGTTAAAAAATCTAATTAAATAAATTAAAATATCTGACAACAAAATATTCTGTTTTTTCCTACGTTTATAAAATACATGTCGAAAACAAATCTTTAAATATTGATTTCTTGTATCAGCTTATATAATATTTAATCTTGGAAGCATACAAAAACTAAACACTAATCACGAGATATTTGGGAAAAAAAATAAAGCAAAATAATTAAATTAATTATTTTTTCCCTAGTGTGTTCTATATAATTTATTTTTATTTCACATAAACATATATAAACATTTTGTTTCAATATCTACACATTATCCATGAAATACAAATACCATAAAAAAATTTAAATAATAATTTTATAGAAATGTCAGTATTTTATTTGTCAGATTTACTGATGTACAAATTTAATCCCTTCTTTATTTTCCTTCTCTTTATTAATTATTTGAATTATGATAAATTCAAAAATTGATTGTGATCTTGATAGGATAAAGAATTGTTAACAAATTTAAATTATTAATATATTATATTTTCATGTGATGTTTTATTAATTGTAATTTTTCTGAAAATTTTACTTATGCCACATAAAAGTCGGCGTGTTAATTCCAAGATTAAAGTCTGTACTAAAAAATTTGTCCTAGCTCATCCATTCTAAGATAACAAATCTCTGTGATCTTTGTACATGTTATACAAAGCATTCAAAAAAAGCATTCAACATTTAAAAAAGTGCTAGCTCTGATCTTCTATATGATCTTCTATAATCGTTCGACGTTCCGCAATTTCAATTAAAAAATAATTAATATATTATGTTTGGTTAATGAAAAATTTTGAAGTTCTGAAATTGCGAGATACGTTTAATGAATTTCAAATTTAAGCCATTAAAAATAGATCATTTTTGCCGATACAAGTAAAACAGTAGTTTTTTTAATAGTTTCCCTCTCTTATCGTTTCGACTCTTTCAATCCCGAAAACATCACAAATACCTTCTTTAATATAAATAGTATTTACAATCATTAATCGCAGTAGCTAATTAAACGCGCGAGCGTACGGTCGTTAATTCGTAGAAAATAATCGTGATTCGATGGATAATACGGCGATACACACGAAACGATTGCCGTCACTACATGCCTCGAGTGAAATCACGCAAATGACAACACACAGCGCGAGGCCTCACTGTATTTGCAACGTCGCATCGTAGCACAGCATCAAACAAACGTCAAGGTCACATGTCAAACATCCACGAAATATTTAACGTAATGAGATAACGTATTATGAAATAAATATATATGCGGAATATTCTTTTCCTTCCGTCTCAATATAATTCCGATATATTAGCCATAATCGCACATTTTGCATTTCGATTTACGGATCCATTACCTCAGATAATGATTAATTAAGAGGGTTCTTTAAAATATAATAGGAATTGTAGGTTGAATCTTCTGTATGTCATATTATTTCTCTGCAAATAGCTGCAACAGGTATTAGACAAATCTAAATAGTTTCGTATCTAACAGTTGTTAGAATAAACGATTATTAGCCCGCGTAAATATAAACATTTTAAAGCAATGATTACTTACCAAATCATTGACATATCTCGCGCGGAAATAAAAGTCGAAATCAAAACGAAGAAACGGAAATTATAAATTTCACTGTTTTGATACGGAGAAATGGAATATCCCATGTATATTTTATTTCATAATATATTAAATATTTCAAAGAGTTCAAATTTGTGATAATAATAAGGAAACATTGATTGATACACAACTAAATATAAACAAGCCTATTTGGTCAGAACTGAATATATTTTTAATAATATTTAAGTATTATATACATTTTCCAATTCTGCAAAAATTGCGCGCTAAATACTTGAAACACAGTCCTGTATGTGTATGTACCCAAACTGAAATAGTAATATCATTAAATTAAATATTGATACTAATAAACATTTTTAAATACTGTAAAGAATTTATTACGAAAATATCATCTCATATACGAAAAATATCATCTCATAAATGTATATAAATTCATGCATAAATATTATTAAAAGTAGCATTAAGATCCAGCTCTGGTTTATTTATATTTAGTTGTCAAACTTTTGATTTAAATTTAATTTATCTTACAATTAATCTTATAATTTATCAAATTAATAACACGAGATAATGTACGAATCGCCGAATCGAGTCATTTTGAAAATAAAAAATTTTATTATTATTATATTTATTATTATATTAATGAAATATTGATAATTAATTTAAAAAGAATAAAACGGAATATTTAAAGTATAATTATTTTGTAAATACGTTAGAAATATTTTCGAGCGGCTGATTGCAATTGCTTTAGTAACGGGACGCTAAGATGCGTAAGATTACCACGCCGCATTGCGCGCCAGATTATCATTCATACAGCGTCAGTCGACTCAGCAAATAGCGGCAAGAGCCGCTCTGTGCATCAGATATTATTCTTTCAACATGGAGACACAAATATTAGAATATACTAAATTAGAAGATACTGCGTTTCATTTGGCGTTTGCAACGTTCGCAGACATTGAATTTGTCCTTGTTTAACATTTGATAAATAATAAGAAAATGATTCCGACAAGAGCGTTGTGAGCGTCAAATGGAATGCAGCATAAATTGTATCGCACAGTTATTATAGTGAGTAGTTATTAATCACGGATTCGGTAAATACATCGAAGTAATGATATTTCAATCTAATTGAAGCAGTTTTTTAATTAAAATTATGTAATAATATCTCTAGTCCAAAATTACATTTAAGCCAAAAATTCGAAATTTAATTGAAGATTTATTCGAATTCTAAGTATCGCTAATAAGACAATTAATGTCGTGAAATAATAATTTATAATTTTTTTCTTTTATATTTTATATTTTCTATCATTTCTATCTCACACATTCCTATTCCAAATGAATAAATCATACGAAATATTATCGATATGATTCAATAAATAGCCGTCGCTTCGATACGTTGTTTACAGTAATCACTGTATACAAATCAGTATACAGTGATACAGTATACGTAATCACTGTATATAAATTATTAGCGAATTATTGCAAGTAATTTGCATAGCTTCTCTTATTTAGAATAAATAATATTAATAATATTAATTACTTCATTTGAAAGAATTATTAGATTTTTTTATCCAAGAGAGAGAAATTGTACGATCTTAATAAATCAAAAGAATCTGATCAAATAGTCGCAAAAATATCATAACTTAATTTTATTCTTTTTCCTTAACTTATTAAAATCACACAATTTCGCTGCGCTCAGAACATAAAAAAACAATAATATAATTTCCACAAGTATTTTTCATCACTAAAATAAGTTACCTAAAAAATAGGTAACCTAAAAATAGGTAACCTAAATTTTTTAATAAACATTATTAAATTTAATAATCGGTGACATACAAGATTTCGAAAAGTATAAGTGTAAATTAAACATGCATCGCTACCTTATTAAATCATATGCAATATAAAAATATATCATCATTTTATTATATTATACTATGTTACATAAATTAGGAAAAGACATTTTAATAGCGTAATTGGATATTTAAAAAATAATAGTTTAGATCGCAAAAATTTGCCATCTTGTTAAAATATCATATATTTGACAACAATTTAATACTAAAAATAAAAAAATAACGTTGCATAATAAACATTCCTTGTTCTTGACACATCAAAAAGTCTACCCAAAATAAAAAACGAAATGATATAACGAGATATGCAACTTTACATAAAAGTGGTTAGATTACCGTCAATGAAAACATGATAGAAGCAAAAACAAATTTCGATTATTGTAAAAGCATGCAAAATCTCACGTCGAACTCGCATCAGGAAATCAACAAAATTGTTGTATGAAAAAATTACATCGCATTCATCTTGAGATTGATGGAATACCGTCGTGCAATACATCATACAACTACGGAACAGCAGAAACCCTTTAATCGCGAAATCAGGAATTAGTAATTACGAAACTAGTGAATGTCGTACATCATTCAAATACTCCATCGTATAATTTTAATTGATTGGATCTAGACGCGTTACTCAATCAGAATTTAAAAAAAAACTAATTTTTATTTTCACTACTGTCCATATACGTCTGTATACTTCTGTTTGATACACACGATATGTATATATAAAAAATCGCTGATGTCGTGCAGCTGTATTGTAAAAGAAAGTAGAGAGCAAAGAAACTCATTACATAGTGCCGTGAAACTCATTACAAGAACGTTGTATTCTTAATTAGAATATTACAAAGTTATATCAGCAGGTGTAGATTCAATTTAACACAGATATTCGCCGCCCTTGTAAGACATGGAACTCAAAGCGATTTTGCTATTCTTTGCCTCTATCTCTCTCTCTCTCTTTTTCTTTCTTCCTTTTTTCTGGTTTTATATCTCAGTGGTCCTTTATTTCATGCCTTTCTTCTATCTCATTTCCTCATTTTTAGTCATTCTCTCTTTCATCTCCTCCGACTAAACGTTACCAGAATAAAGTAGATATTGTTGCGTCAAATCGTTTAAAACTTAGAGAATAGCCACTAAAGCAAAGCAAAGTTTACGCCGAAGCTCTTTAATATATCTTATTAGAGAAAGTGTGGAAGAGACTTATTATTTAGCGATAATTAAGCTTCTAAAGAAAGATTCGAAGATATCAACTTCTCTTCCATTGAACGAACGAGATGATAACGCGGTGAGATATCGCACGCTGAACGCAAGATTGATTAACGCTGGATTAAAGGTGTGCAATGTGCATTAGCTTCTAAGAGCGTACGATTTTCTTAAATAGATATTCTATTCGCTTTTTTAACTCAAGATGACACATCGCACTGAATCAAAATATTAATAAAATTGCACGAACTTAGATATGATAAAGTGGAGGACAAAAATATTTGCATTGTATTTTATATCCGTAATTTCAAAACGTCGATTGCACGAATTTAGATACGATAAAGTGCAAAATAAAAATTTTCGTGTTACATCTTGTAGAACTATCCACAACTTCGCACTCATTCTTCACATAATGAGAGATTCTTCAATTGATTTAAGGTCAAAGAGTAGCATGTATCAATATACAAGATGCTCCAATATACAAGAAAACTGATAAATATTTTAATGTGAGTTTTTTTGTAACATTTTAAAACGAAAATTCTAATACCGAAAATATCGAGATTATAATAGTTTTCAAATAAGAAAAGTTTATAAAGATTGAACGAATGATAAGATGTTCAGTGATAAAAGTATTTCCATAAGAACAATGAAATTATCATAGAAATATACAATAAGAATTTCAGAAGAAATATGCAATAAGAGTTTCAAAAAATATTTCTCTGTAACAAATTTGTAATAAAAATACATTTCTACTCAATAGTTTAATATAATATTGATATGCGTCAACTGTCAAAATGTCATTATTTTTTATTTGGTTCGCGATCTTTATTTTAAGATCAGCCGATAAAAACACTTCTTTATCATCTATTAGAGATTGGATATGTCGTTAATATAGAATATGTTCAGACTAATTATTTATTCAATTACACATCAAATCCGATGTTTTCTCTTAAAAACTGTGATCAAACTTCAAGAGTTCAGAAAAATAGAATTAACATAAGATAAATAATCTTAAGTGATATTAAGAGTATATAACTCCAAAAATAAATCATAAAATTGAAAGAAAAATGCCAATAAGAACCTCTACAGACGTTAGTGCGTGGATATGTTGAGTAAAAAATTCCAAATTTTTTACTTGTTACTGGACATGGAGATGTGTATTTACAAACATATCGACTACAGTTTTGAGTCCTCTTCAGTGCCAAGAATTACAAAAATAAAAGAATCGATTTAAAATAAGTTCCTCCACTTGGTCAAATGTTAAAACAAGGTCAATCGGGATTAAAAAAGTCAATATGGTCTGAGTCCAATGTTTAAAAAAGTATGGAAGAGAAACCGATATAACAAGTAAATGACGAAGTTTCTCTTCAAAGTTGCAGAGGCTCTTATTGGCATTTTTCTTTTAATTTTACGAAATAAATAGAAACGGGAGTACTTTTTTAAAATTCACAAATAAACAAATTTTTTAAATAAATTCTTTTAAATTTATTTTGCATTTATTTTTTTTTAATTGTGTTCATCTATTTGTCGAATTTCAAACTATTTATATATATTATTGCTGCGAACATTTTGATGATTTTATTTTGTAAATCTAGTTTCTTTAATTCTTTCGATTTAATACTTTTAAATTTCTTGTTGTGAAGCCATGTGAAAGAATATATTTATATAGAATGTATGTGACGGTGGAAACTTTTTGTAAATAGGTATCTTATTAATACTATTAACTTATCATTGTTTTTGAACGAGAAAAATATAATATAATTCATGCCCATCTTTCTTAATAGATGTTTTGTTGAATTCATTATCACAAGTATCATGAGTATTCGAAAATTTATTCATCCAAAATTATAGATTATATAGAGAGAAGAGCTGAGAAGAATACACACATATGCACACAAACTAATACGAAAAAATAAAAAATATAAATGTTATTATTTATGTAAAAAAATAAATGTAAAATAAATTTCAAAGAATTTTTGAAAAATAATATGTTTGAATTTCATGGATTTTAAAAAAGTCTTGTTTCCATTTATTTTATAAATTAATTCTGTCTTTTTGAACTCCTGAGGTCTTACAACAGAACGTTTTAAGAAAATATGTTGACGTGTATCGCAATTGAATAAGTTGATCAGTATGTGCATTTTCTATATTAACAATATATCCATTCTCTCATAAACAAAGAATGTTTTTATCGGTCAATCTTACGTGAAAACTTATCATATAAACCAAATAAACACCAAGTGAATATGATAAGTCATTTTGGCAGCTGACATATTAATATCATTAAATCATTAAATTATTGAGTAGAAATTATTTTTATGACAAATTCATTACGGAGAAATAATTTCTTAATTCTTATTGCATATTTGTACGATAATTTTATTATTGTCAAAAACGTTCATGGAAACACCTTTATCATTGAATATCTTGCTATCCCTGAGCGCGTAAAATTTTAGCGTTGCCATTCGTAAAAATTTTTAAACTTTTCTCATTTGAAAACTATTATAGCTTCGACATTTTCGTATTAGAATTTTTATCTTAAAATACAAAGAATCTCTCGTTAAAATATTTATAATCAGTTCTGGAACACTCTATAACACATAAATAGATATAAATTGATTAAAAGTCAACATGAAAATATTGAAGTTTCGTAATTAATTATCGGAATAAACAGCCGATTTTAGGGAACAGCCGACTTTAGAGAACAATAGTACATAATACGATTCTATTGTTTTGCAATAATTCTAGCAGATGCTGCAGTAATCACTTTTCATCGTTCACACAACAAACCTATATAATTAATATATACGCATCCTATTTCGTAATTTCATAAATGTTATGTCATTATAAATGATCGTTACAATTCTAATTGTGATACAATCACGGCTAACCGAGCTATAATAAGGTTTCATTATATGTTAGGTTTTAATAATCAAATTTATTCTTGACAGCAACATAATTACCGAAAATAAAGCCTCTCATGTAAGTTACATTCAAGTACCAAAAATAATGCCAGTTTTGCATTATATATTACGAATCCGGATGTAATATTGCGATATATTCACGTAGAGATGTCGAAACACAAATACGAACTAAACTCGTAATATTTGTCTACTGTGTAAATATTGTAAATCGGAGAATTAAATTCACTAGAATCATACACACACACACACACATGCACATATATATATATATATATATATATTCGAACATTTATGCCCCATGGCAAATTTAATCATGTTATATCACATATATTGCATTATTACTCTATGAATGTCCGAAAATGTCTCACGTTTGAATTTTAATATCATTAAACATGCTGCAATATAATCCACATACCTTGGCACATTATTGTGATAATATGCAGTATACTGATGGTCAAGTATCGACTCCTTTTCTGTCGGTCCGCCATTTTTCCGTCGATATTCACTTTAAGTTCCGAAACTAATCTGTAATAAAACAAAAAGTTCGGTCAATCACATGAGAAAGAAATTAATAATCAAAATTCTGTGGTCAAACTTTTTTCATTTTACAATACTCTTGGTACGAACTTATCTAGATGTTTTTCAATAAAACGAAGTAAGTTAAGACAAAAATATGGAAATAAAATGTGCGTAAAATGTGCGATCGCAAGCAACGAGACGTATTTACCATGAATAATACAGTAATATTGCGATCGTTACACGCTACTCATGTCCGTGAGATTACAGATTATTAGTGATACAAATTATCAGTGGTCTTCAGCAAATAACTATATTCTATCACTAAAGGCACGATATAAATCTAGTACAATACGCGAGCTCGGGGAACATACGTACACATCAATCTGGCGTAATGTACATGGCCAGATACATATTGCAATGTTGCAATATGCCGATTGGTCGGAAAGGCACACAACCGTGAAATTATTAACGCATGATCAAGTCAGTGTAATACACAAGGATACAGTAATTAACGAATATCCAACGTTAATCAAACTTACTCGACTTGAAATACACCGTTTGACAAGATGCAACTGCTATTTATAGTCCAAATTGTAAGTACTCGGTGCACTTCCATGATTACTGATAATACGAAGATTACATTAGCTAATGATTCGATAAATTAAGCTATAATTATTTGACACGTCATCAACGAACTCGAGAATAGCATTATAATATAGATATATATATATATATATATATATATATATATATATATATATATAGAGAGAGAGAGAGAGAGAGAGAGAGAGAGAGAGAGAGAGAGAGAGAGAGAGAGCATTATTCAAAATATAGCTAAATAGAGACTCTAAATGATGAGAGACCTTTTTACCTAAATTCATACGCTTTTCATTTAATACGTGTCCCGACATAGAACGATGCATTTCATCTACCATGTTACATTTATATAAATCTGAATTAATGCACGCAACGTATTTCATATCTATCATTTCTCCTTATGATTACGAATTCCCTAATTTGATTTATCCTCCCTTTTTAATATTGAAGATATCTTCGAGATAAAGCTCGTGAACGCAACGAAAGTTTACCATTATACGGATATTTAAAGTGCAAAGAGCCTTCTAATATTACGCGCGTAATGCGCAATTCATAATGTTATCACGAGTTTTACTAGATATATACAAGGATTTCCATAACGATGCTACGTTGATACTCGAGTAAAATGGCCTGCGTCGCCACAACCCTGAATTCACTTCTACTATCGCGCTCGCTCCATAATTAGCAAACTCAGTTACGTAACACCGTTATGGTAACGCTCGCGTTCCTTTATCTATTTTTCTCGTAAACTTCGTGACAGGCTCATGAAAAAATGCTTCGCATGGATAGCTCCGGGGGATTCTCCGTTGGTGCTGTTTCTTCTATTTGCAGTAATATAGAACAATAAGATCGTTGATAATTAAAAAATAGTAAGTACAACTTTTAAAAATCACATAAAATCATGACAAGTTAAATGTAATGTTGATATCAAAATATATAAATATAAAATATACCGCAAATGATTAATGTAACATAGCTATCATGAGGTTTTTATTGATTGTTAAAATTTTACTCGCGAAACATTTATAAATTCACAATTTTATATGTAATAAAAGTGCAAGCAGATTAAATGAGAATTGATATATCACAACTTCGTATAACATCTCTCGAAAAAAAATACAAATGAAGGATCATATGCAGTTGCCAAATGTTGAGATTCCCGACACCTTGATTATATGCAAATACATAAGCGTGTCACGCAAAGAGTCACGTAGTTTAGGTATCTTCATGTTATGTCACGTCTACTTGGTGAAGACCGCAGTTAGTGTATGCTAAACTTTGAAGGCACACACAGCTATGTTTACGCTCGAGAAACGAGCATTCGAGAGACCGAACGCCGAATAGTTATGAGATACCGAGGTTGAGAAAATTGGATACTAATTCTTTTAGCAAGGAGCTTTTCTTAATGAATGCACATTAAATGAATATATTATTTTTTTAATAAAAGCTTAAACATATTTTCTTCCTATTTTAAACATGCATTGCTGTTATTAACTAGATAAAATTATATAAAACGCGTTCATATTTTTAATTTCAAAGAATATATTCAAGAAATTACGTACGTAGTTAAATAAAATAGAGAAGCATTAAAATACTGCATCTAATTGAATCGATACCACAGTATGGATAGAAGAGCGAGTACTCTCTATATTACATGTAATATATCTCATTTTTAAAAACAAATAAAATTAAGGCCAAAGACGAGCAATTGATGTTTACAGATTTTAAAAAAACTTAGATTTAATAATTCCTATTGATTACAGCAATAATTAAATTAAAGCAATACTAGTTTCAACTTTACTTGGTCTTTTTCAATCGCATAGTTCTAATTAACGCACTACAATGAATTTAGCATTTTAAACACATAATTCGCATAATCCTATTATATTACGTACAATTCCGGGTCTTTGTTACTGAGTCGAACTTTTTTGTGAGCGATGTGTCTTGTTTTTAGAACATCTAACTTCGTATCTATCATTTCCTCATTTCCTCATATACTACATGTAATATGTCGATGTAATTATATGTAATTATGTTTCTCATTAAGCAATATCTGAACACTTACATAAATTTGACAGATGTGTAATTTAGTGACAAACGTCTGTTGTCGTTACCGGAACGAACGAATGTGAGCATTGCAAAAATCATAGTTTCATCCAATGTCAAACAACAACAAATGTATTGTTTTTATTATAATTTAAAGATATCATTGTAACAAACAACAAATTTAAATAATCCCTATCTTTTAAATTCGTTATTATTATTATGTTGATAAGAGATTCTTGTCTCTTAAAATCATTACTGACTATTCTATATAACAGATTAAAATATACGTCATCTAATAATTTTGTGTCCTCGTTCAAATTTATGCTATTTTTAGGGATTTTATGTGGATCATGTCTGATATCAGTCTTTTTTTATATCTTGGTTCAAAGGCTAATATTTCTATTTTATTCCAATCAAAAGTATGTTTGAATTCTAACATGTAATTTGTTATAACTGAGTGTTTTGTAACATCATGATTTATATTCTTTTTTTGTGTTCTGAAACTCTGGTTTTTAGCTGTCTCTCCGTCTGATCAACGTATGAGGCGTCACAATCTTTGCATTGTATTTTATAAATAACATTATTATTGGAATCTAAATTATGATTGTCTTTGTGTCTTTTTATAATTTTATTGTACAGTATTGCTGTAAGTTAACTTTACTTGATATAATAAAATGGATGTGCCCGTGAAGATCACTAGGATACGTTGATCAGCAAGAAATCCGAAGAGTACGACCGCACTGACTACGGCTCAACCTCTATGTTATCGTTAAAATGTCAATACTAACTGCGAGAGCAATGCAGGAACCATGGGACAAGAAAGTGAAGAATATTCCCTTTGGATTCGTTTAGTTGAGAATATATTTTTACTTTTTAACGTACACACAACATGTACAACGCATGTCGTCTCAAAAATCGATTCTACTCGACTGTCTTTTATTTTATGCCCGGCCAAGTCTGTTTAAACATCTATATCCAGGAATTTACTTTTGTCAATAGATGAAGAAACAATTTCAGATACATCTTTTATATATGGGAAAGCTATGATCCTTCTATTTTCTTTGTTTATGCTGTCTGTAATTTTTTTCCAGATTGGTATTATTCAATTTAGTTGCAAATAAAGTTTTTAATCTGTTATTTATTTTATTTATTTGAAAATTGACCTTAAAGAGTACCCGTTTTTTATTAACGTGCTAATTACAAGTTTCAGTTTTTTTGTTGGAAAACTGGGTGTGATTGTATTATTAATAACTATTAACTTAACCCTCCGTGATCACACTGGGTCAATGTGACTCGAACCTCAACTTTGCTCGTAAATATCTTGCGAGCAATTTGAAAATTAACGAGTATGAGGCCCTCTAGCTATAGTTCAGGGTCTTAACTATATAGCTTGAGATAAAATTAATTTATTTGCTATTTTTCTACGAAAATTGTCGATTTTTTTACTCAAAAAAAAACCTCCGTCACCTAACGAAATAAAAACCTTTTTTTAACGGTACACTAAGATACAAATTTTTTCTTTATTTAGCTTTATTTTAAGAACATAATTGTCAATTTTTAGCAAAAAATATTAAAAATTAAAAGAAAAAAGAATTTTTTCGTAAAATTCATTTTTTTTTAAAACAATTTTTTCGCGAATTTTTTTAATATGTTAATAATTCCTAAGGCACTTGTTTTTTTATAGCAATCGATTTAACAATGTCACAAGTGCATTCGAGAATTGTTTCAAGACGATCGATGGATAAATGTCAAATAGAGAACGATCAAAGTTCGTCTCGGGTCATATTGACCCAGAATGACCTCCTTGTTTGAAAAAATAAGTGTAACCACGGAGGGTTATTGTTCAAAAAGTGATACTACGTTCCTTTTCGATCTCCATAGTGGATTGCAGTCTCTCATGAAAAGTATTAAAACTGTGAGGGTGCTATTGATTCGGTCACCCGAAGCTATTAATAAAATATCGTCTACATATCGTAGGTAAAGTGGTAACTCTATCTTGACTTTGTTAAGTGCCTCCTCCTTTGCCAAACCTTGCATGACCAGATTAGCAACTATCGGGGACAATGGAGAGTCCATCGGTGTACCAAATGTTTGTTTGTAAATTGTATTGTTGAAAATAAAAAATGTAGATGATAATATAAAACTTATTGCTAAAATGAATTCATCGTATGGTATGCTAATTTTATCTTTTAAGTATTATCATCTTTTCTTGGTACTTTCAATAATTAAATTCACTGATTTGTAAAGAGTGATATTACGTCAAGAGAGACTAACAAATCACCGAGGGTCAATTTTCTCTCTGTCAGATGCTTGTGCAATTCAAAGCTATTCTTAACATGACTGTTAGATTTTGGTAAATTGTCATTAAAAATTTTATTTAAAAAGGATGTTCATATAACGTATAAAAGAAATATATAAAAGAAATTCACATAACGTAGTATTTTTGACGAAACTATGATTCTAAGAGGAAAATCTTTCTTGTGGACTTTAAGAAGGTCATAAGCTTTCGATAATGATGCATCATTGATCTTTAAGGTCCAATATTGCTCTTTATGATATATCCACAATTCAACCACCTTTTCAATATTGTGATTAGATTCTAATCTCTATCTCATTTTTACTTCCCCAATGCAGAGCATTATCGCCATTTTAATTTCACCATTTTGATTTAAATCTGACATTATGTGCAGAGAATATATTGCATTACAAATCGATTCTTAATATATCATTAATTAATATTACGACAGCGTTCGTTCGGGCGCTAATAATGATTGTTACGATGTTGGGATAATAGCACGATTGATATGGCACCGTTTGGTATATAATTGGACCAATTAGAAATTGAACCAATTACGATGCCGTATCAATCGCGCTATTGCCCCAGCGCCATTACAATCATTATATTGCCGTCGCGCTACTGTTTACAGTTGCTGTAATGCCAGTTGATCTCTTTTAACGGCACGTCGATAGTTTAATCTAATTGGTCCGGCTGTCCGGTTAGTACAAGTCGAGATTCGCCGCGACGCGTCGCGCCGTTGCGTCGCTCCCGGGCTGCGACGGTCGAGATTTACGAGGCGATTTACAAATTGGCGGTTATTGTGCCCCGCTTCAGAATGAAACTGTCCCCTAAATCAAAACGTCTGCCGGCGTTCATTAAACGTCAGGCCAATCCGGGAAATCGGCTGCTCGCGGTGTTTCCGCCGTACCACCGACGTCCGTTACCGTTGTCTCCTCCTTCTAGCTTGACCTAGCGCTTCCACCACCACTTCCGTTATACGCGTCTGCAATCCCCATTGTTGCGCCCCGTCACAGTGCGGCACGATCCGAATTTGTCGGATATGTCGGATCTCGATAAGCGTAAATCGGACGATGGCTTGTTTTTCCGAAACAACTAAAAACAGTGTGAGGAGTAAACGTGCGACGTCAAAAGTAGTTTAGTTTTTGCGGGGTCGCGTACGCCGACGTGATCGGCCTGTCGACTTAAATCACGCCATTTTAATCAATTGACGCATCGCCAAGTGATTCTCCACTTAATTTTTCAAATTGATCAAACTAAACTTCCGTGTCCCCGTTTTTCTCACGATGATAGGAATTGGTATAGAGTTTTTTTCATGATATTAAAAACTAAAATCAGAAAGTTATTAATATTTACTCACGTTTTTTACACGAATATTCAGGATTTCGAAAATATTATATGTACATTTGAATTAATGGAAAATCAAATCAAGGTTAATGATTTTCATGAATGATTTCCGATTATGATAATTAATTTATGGCATTGATAATCAAATAATGCTATATTCGTACTCTGAATATATAATATAGATACGAGAAAATAAAGAAGAAAAACAAACCAAGAATATTAATAAATAATCAAGAATATCTATGAAATGTATAAGATGCTAAAAAATTGTAACGTATTGAACAAAATAATAAATATTGAAAAATAACAGGAAGCATTTTATCTCTCATACAAGTCAACTAAAAAAAAATTTAATTAAGACAATCTGAATTACAAACTTACACCTAATCCTAATTTCTTAACAATGATTAACATGATCTTTTTAATTGATTGCCAACGTAAACATAATTTTAATCCTCGAAAACATTTATTTCTCAAAAGAGGAATAGCTCAACCGCGTTATGTATTTATAAGAATTACAAGAAACTGTTGTCTTATTAGTATATAGCGGTATATATTGAAGTTTGATATTTAAACTGATAGCGACTAGAAGTCTATAAATCTTTACAATTTAATTTAACAAAAAACATAAACAATAATATAATATTAGGAATACCTATAAATTTTTTGAAACTCATAAAATTTTATTTAACATTTAATACAGATTAATCTATAACATAATTCCCATCATTATTAATAATCTTTTTTTCATCTCTCTGGCAAACTTTCAATTCTCTTCTTGTAAAATGAGGGTAGTTCCGTGTAAAATATTCAATAGGTCTTCCAGATTTTGATCTGTCGGGAAGATCGAAAATACCATTTTAAAATTTTTTAATCAACGCTGACACATTCTGATAAGGCACTAGAATAAACAGAATTAATGGCACTTGTAGCGCTAGTGACATTCTCACCCTTTCGAAACTCAAACGTCAAATGTCTAATATGCTCCCTATCCACATTTTGGCCTTCCATTCTTAACAGTACACTCAAATTCTTTCAAAATTTCACAATAAGCTTACTATATCAATAAATTTAATTATTATATAAGTTATGTAATAAAACACTTCCATGAACAAGATAGTAATGTTTATTCACTCTGAAAAAACGATATTACTTATGAGTATCCCTAATATAAAAAGTGACAGGGGATCAATTATTTAATCTGATTATGTTATCGTATTTATCTTAGCCTAGAGCAAAAATTCAGAATTATCTCAAATGACAATTAGCAAACGTTCTTATCGTATAGTACATCGTATATAGTAATTAGATATTGCAATGCTAGATTTGTCTCGCTCCTCTCTCAGGTTGAGAATAACTCTTTTGCTCATACGCCATAAGGATAATCTCTGAGATTAGTCAAACAGTCGTCCAGAACAATTCAATCCTTCGTCGCACTCAAGATAATGTTTTTTTTGAATGATGACTTGGGCGATTAAATGTCTACTTCTTTCTCTCGAACTTTCTTCTCTCGTGTCCCTCTTTAACTCTTCCCTCTTCTCATTCATCTTGTCTCTTATTATCCATCCTTTTTTACATTCTATATTACAAAACACACGTACAGATTATAATATTCAACGGATACTATGTATTTAAGTGAATAAGGTTAATAATTACGTTCGAAATTAACTATGTCATAAACGTAAAAACAGTTGAAAACATCAGTACAATTGGTTCTTTAAGCCAAGAGACAGCTCCAGTCAGCCTGCAATGTTCGATACAGGACGACATCTCTCTTTTCTTTACGACGGACATTACTTTTATTATCCATCGTCATAAAAGCAACGGGTGAGAAAAACAGCTGGGGTAGAAGAACGTTACAACGACTTTTTGTTATACGACGTGAACGATCGCCAATATCCAACTTGGTATACTCGTCCACTGAAGCGTCTTTTTTTGTCTATCTGGCGATTAGCGACTATGACATAATCGGTGAAAAAGCGGGAAGGACACGATATCAAACTTCAATATAATGACAAGACAACAGTTTCTTGTAATTCTTATAAATACATAACACGGTAGAGCTATTGCTCTTTTTAAAAATAAATATTTTCGAGGATTAAAATTATATTTATGCTGGCAATTAACTAGAAAGATCATATTAAATTCAATTTGTATAAAAAAATGCCTAGAAATTTGAAACTTAAAAAATATGTTCGTATATAAAAGCAAATTGTAATACATTCTGTATATTGTATCTGTATGTTGTATGGATAGATAAATTAATATTTCAGTCGGTGAACTCTTGCATAATCTTGCAGTCGAATAAAAAGTTGCCTAAACTTATACAATTGTACATCATCGGAGTTTTTATATAGCTGTCGGGTGGGTATAAGGAGCAGGGATCGAGTCGATTGAAAGTTTGCGAGGTGAGGAAAGTCCGGTCTTTTGACGAACGTCTGTCGAGAACTGAACTCGCAATAAACGCGGAAAATAAACCCCGCCGATAAAGTTGAAGGAGCGTTATCGCCGATGCGATAAATCTCGTTAATTCGCACGATTTAAGCGAAACGTACGTATAGGTAATGTCACCGGTTAATAAAGCATTGCAACTTTGAAAGTGTTAAGCTTTTTAGCGTTTTAGCTGCAAACTTATAACAAACAAACTGTATCTTAAGGCTATATCGTACGTACAACACATTAATTTGCTACCACAATCAAAGACTTTATTTTCTTCAAAATATAATCTGCAATTTTTTTTTTTTAATTTTCATATTATATTAATTTTACAACAATTAATTAAATAAGGCGCTAACGGTCAAAGCTAGGTCTTCGTGCTGAAATTTCTTGCGTGAATTTTTATACATATCTCAAGTTCAACTGCGCGCCGAATTAACTTTTCGGTCTTGAAACACAGTCTTAAGATGAACAAGGATAGTAAATCACACTATTAAATTGATAATCAATTTAATAACAACGATGCTAACAAGCATCCCTTATTCCCCCCGAATATTGTAAAGAATTTATTTATATTAATTTTAATTTAACATCAGAGATATTATATCTATTTTATATAAAATATGGGATTCCATTTAGTTTACCCGTGTATTTTTACGCATATATCTGAAATTATGTCGAATATCAATTTTTTTCTAACGCGTGCGATAATGCAATATCACAATATCAAATTTCACATCGTTATATATATCATAAGATTATCTAGCCGAAAAATCTCGGTTTAATTATCAAATTAATTCCCGAAATTTTAGCGATACACCGAACACTGATGCGCGCGAAACGCGCACTCGGGGAAAACGCAATGTCTCGGATCTAATCATAAATTCTCGGTCACGGGAATGTATAATTGCGTTGCGCTCTCGATATCAGCGTCTCGCTACAATCTCGTTCCACGGCGCCGTGGATCTCCGCGCAAAACTCCACGACGAATCGTAAACGCAAACGCGCCGCGCGCAGAAACGCGACAAAACATTCGTAATTGCATTCCGGAAGTGAACAGGTTGAAAAGCAGCCCGACACATATTCTCGATATCGTTTCGCCACGGATAATTGCTGACATGCGATCCGACATTTTGATGTGCATGCACCTGCATAAACGCAACTATGCCGTAACGCACGCACGACGTACGACGCGTTACGCACGCGCAAAGAAATTAAAAATACTATCACTTTCCTCCGTCACTTTCGCAATAAAGATATTTTTACAAGTTTGACATTGATTGCACAGTCGGCGATAAATTCATTGCGTCGAACATTTTAATGTTTTTAGGGTATTGACATAATCTAAATCCAAAATCGAGACTAGAAAGTTTCTATCACGTACCGATTCTTTTTTTTACCGATTTTCTTTCCAATGACAATATTTATCGGTTTGTTAAGAAATGATATAGTGACAGTATTTACCGGTATCAAATTAAACTGGAAATTAATGATTTGTGAACTGTATGGACATTGGTTGGACAATTCGACGCACTAGTGCGCATTCGGTACACACATTAAAGCCGTTGCACACTGATCTAATCTGAATGTAAAAGTGAAATATCTCGAATGATAAAATGCCCAATACACATTTTACCAAATAGCACAATAATTTATTGAGGATTTCGCGGTTTAATCTATTACTATATTTATATTATATTAAGTTTATACATCTTTATGTCGATTTGTGTGCAACAGCTTTAATGTATGTATAGTGAGTGCGCATTAGTGCGTTCAACCAATTTTGTTATGATTTTCAATATTTTATGTTTCGTTTAGTCTGTGTTATATTTTAGGATTCAGATTCTCTCAAAAATAGTACGGTCAAAATATTTATATTCCTAATAAGATTCACATATTTTACATGTAATTGTATAATGTGGTATTGTGATTTTGCTAAAATTCCTTATGCGGAAAATGGAATTCATTTTCGGATTCAGCGCATCAACTTTATGTTAAATCACTTTACTAGATTCAGGTAACGATCAAGGTTTCAATTCGCAGACCCAAGTTTAAGAAATGTTAAAACGAGATAAAATCAAAATGTTTGTGGAACGGAACGGGATGAGAAAAAATGTCAAAAGAAATATTTCTTAGTGTCTATCATTATATTTCTGTAGTCGTAAATCTTCCTTTGCACAATGAGGCACTTTTTCAGATATACAGCATTCTTCTTCTCATTAAGTGGAACATCTAGTTTCACCACGGGATTGTATCTTTTTCTAGAATTTCCCCACAAAAATGATTGGGAACTCAGTCGCACCTCGAACAAGTCTCGGGGACAATCGCAGCTCAGCTCATTTATCTATTATTAAAAGTTTTTAACTACCGTCGAGCGGCGGCTGCAGACCGCGTTAAGGCGGCGAGGACGAGAAAGGCGGAAAAACGATAAGAAAAGCATAAGAAAAAAAAATCTGCAGAGAGATGAAACTCTTTCACGGGAGTTTCTTCCGAATACAGCGAACAACCGTAAGAATGAGCTCATTCAGATCAGCATTTCTTAACGAGGAAAGTTGCAGTTACTAACGGGGTTTGCGTACACCGCGACAAACAGGATCTCGAGATTACAGAAACTCCACGACCGTAGGCGTGTTTTGTGTGAGTCAAACGAATAATATTGCATTATGCGCGACAACTCGTATTCAGAATTGAAGAGCGCAAAAGCACGATGATATGTAAGCATCGATAATGCGTAAGCATCGTGTGCTTATTTCGAAGCAATGAAAAAAAATGCGCGAATATATTACTCGATTGACGACACACGTATCTTTGTAACTGTGAGAGCTCTTCGGCTCGAGTATCGAAGTACTCGTCCGAGTACCCAACGAGAACCGTTTGAAGTCATCGAGGGAAAGTCGGAGTGGTATCATCGGAAAGAGAGAAAACGGAGCGAAATGAAAAAATTGGTGACGTCACATCTCGAAATGTTAGCTAATGGAATTTTCCAATGATAAATCAAAATATGTCGAATCCAATATGCTTGATTTTAATGACCGAGCGTCGAAGTAATCGCCCTAATCTCGATGACATTAATAATATTTTAATGAAACGGTATCATACATATAAATGAAATAAAAAATGAAATAAAAAAATAAATAGTATTAAATGCGCGTGACACATAAATCTTATCAATTTATCATCGATAGATTGGGATAAGAACCATAAGTTATATAATTGTGACTTTGATTAAATCGCGATTTTGACTAAACGCCTTACTAAAACTGGCTGCGTCAAGCAATGTCGGGAGCAATCGAACGAACGGAAGAGAATATAGTAACGATAGTACTCCATAACCCTCGACTACATTTAATACTTTGCCTGCCACATTTTTGTAATCGTTCCCCTGGCCACACTATTATTTTTTATATAGTATAATTTTAAATAAATTTTTCATATAAAAATATTTATTATATAAATTATATTATATAAAAATATTTATTATATAAATTTTTCATATAAAATTTTTCATATGAAATACGTTAATACAATGAAATATGTTTTTTAGTAAAAGTCTTCGGTAAAGTTAGAGATTTTATGTAATTTATAAAAATTATTTATAAAATTATACGTGTGATATTAGTAATCATTCTCGACAAAATATATAATATATAATTTTTAAACTACAAAGAAAGTGAAAGAGAGAGAGAGAGAGAGAAAATAAATTACACAGACCTCTCTAAAATTCACAATATATTACATAAAATCAATGTGTTCTTGGTTTATTATAGATGATAGTAACTAAGGAATATGTGTTAAATTATTAAAATTCAGAGATGTGAGTAACGCGTTACTTATAATATCGTTATCGTTACTTTTTACAGTAACGATTTGGACGTTATAATTTTTCATAATGGTAACGGCAGAATTGGGAAAGTTTCACTTTTGAAAAGTAACTCTTTATAATTACAAGTTATTTATTGAAAAAAAAAGTTATTTTATTCGTTACACGTAACAAGTAAAAGTAAATATACAACAAAATATACAAAAGAATATACAATTAAAGTAATGAGTTATTTTTTGTCAATGAATAACGAGTAATGAGTTACTTTTCAAAAGTAACTTTAATCCTGGCGTTATTGTTAACGTCATGAAAAATTGTAACGTCATTACCAAATTATTATTACAAAAAAGTAACAGTAATGGTGTTACAAGTAATACGTTATTTCCATTCCAGGCTAAAACTGATAATTGATAAGACGCCCTGAAACTCACATACAAGATGTCAAATGTATCCACTTGAATACACACGGCAGTCAAAGCGTTAATAAATAAGCACTTTCGAATTACACCATCGGATTGGTCTATAACTCTCTCCGATCACAGCTCCAAATCGCCGATATATCAACTCCCTCCCTTTAACCCCCGAGCGAGAGGTAATACGTACTTTTTCACGGAAGTTCGTGGATTTCTGAGGACATATCGTCGACGATCTTTGAATCACCTTTGACCGCGCCGCAACTATCGATGAATCAACGGTGCTACCAGCGCGATGTCCCAAAGTCCATAAAACATTTATTTCACTACACTTTTGCGACAGTCCTTTCGTCGAAAATTACAAAATCGCGTAGAAAATCACCGTTGTTGTTTCCACCGTTGTTGTGCCGAAATGGATCGCCGCTGAAGCACTCGTGCGTTATTTTGCTCTCTGGTATTTTTCAATTATGTTTACGGACGGCGACGGGTTTCGGACAGAATGAGTGATTAGCGCCAATAGCTTCGACGGTGCAGCCGCGTGATTTCTTCGTGGCACTTGATAGAAAGAGCTTAATATATTTACTTCGCTTGAAAAATTTATTACGTACATTTCTCAAAGAAAAAAAAACATTTTCAAATTTAGAGAATATTTTCTTAAATCTTTTCTGTCAAATCTGGTTTTTATTATAAAATATAAAATTATAGACAAAAATAACAATTAATTAAATTATTCCTCTTTCATAATAAAATAGATTTATTTTACCTAATTGGAAATAAATTATGAAAGAATACACAACAATTGATGAAACCGTTCTAACGTCTAAAAAATGATAGCTTAACTGTCATTTTAGTTATTTGATAATATTCTTGGATCCATCGAAAATATTTAAATTTTGTCTCCTGAATAAAAGAATATCTCTGCTTCTTCCCTTTATACCAAGCGGCAAAGATTTATTGGCGTAATCACGCGTACGGTACACGCCGGTGACAACACGATTATTCGTGGCTTCTGATCGGCGACGTACGATCGATTCGGAAATATTATACTTCCGGGACAAGCGGTCGCCGAGCAAACGATCGTCAATGTACGTCATAAATCTATCGAACGATCCGCACGCCGCCGGATTTCATGCAAATTCATGCTTGAATCAAACGGGCGCCGTATCGTTAATCAATGCCGAAGAAGAGAACCCGCGTATCTTTTATCGCATGAGAATTACGCGCATTATCGCGAAAACGTAACGACGTAAAGTATTCTTCTCCGTTATTGCATAATGTCGCATAGAAAATCCGGATTGGCGGGACGGTGACATTACGAAATCAAGTCAAACCGGAGCGGACGACGTTCGATATAATCGATAAGTCGTTGAAATTATCAGCGATGAATATTCTGAAATCGATACAGATCCAAGACTTGAAATTGTTAAAATAACAACATACTCTAAGGACTCTCGATAAACGTAAATAACAAGTTAATAAAATATATAATTGGCAATGAGAGTTTGGCAAAGATAACGATGAAGACCGCTCTGATTATCGAGTATAAATGTTACTTTTAGTGAGCTTATGTAAATAATAGTATCAAGCGTTATATAAATTTATTGATAGAAACTTTTATAACATATCACAACAAATGTATCGAATTTAAAAAATAACGAACTTGTGTTATTTTTAGAATAACTGACTGAATATTTTCAAGTATTACGCGTCAAGACGCGTGAAAAAGGGGTTAACAAATAAACAACTTTCAAATACGTTTCCGATCAATCGCCAAAATCGCAATCACAGCAAACTGCATCGATATATTAGCGCGCTATGTACAAACGCGTTGATCAAGATTACGAATTCGGAATCGAACGTCCATCAAGAAAACTTCGAGATCACGTGACCCGTCAACCCTTGCCGTCGTCGGTTTCAATTCCTCCAATCTTCCTCGCACACGTTGCACGACGTGTAACACGAGAACATACCCGACCAATAAGCCGATCCCGAACTTCTTTTTGTCCTCGATGCGACAATCGTTCTAAAGAACAAGAACGAAGAAAGCAAAAACTCGTACTGCAACTTGTCCCGACTGATCGACGCGAACTTACAAGATTCTTCGTCGGATTCTCTTCGAAGAAGAAGAGTCGAAAATCGCGCACCTACGGAACTCCGGGTATGAGAAACAAAACCCGATCTTAATGCGCCCACTCGACGAAGAACTTCGGAAAGTTCGTCACTACGAATCGGGCCAGTTTTTTTCGTCGGGAAAGCGCGAAGCACCCGCACCAGGCACGTTGAAGATAAACGCGGACCGACGGTCGACACGACACTCCACGACGAACTTAACACGTCGGTATCTCGAAAGCCCCTTCAGCCACGTCGCGACTACTGCTGCTGAATGCTGACTGGTGCTGATGGTGGTGCCGGTGCTACTGATCTACACCGCGTATATACCGCACGATGAACACGGACACGCGCGCTCAAGCCTGCGCGAGCGCAATGCCAGCGACGATTCCGGCAGTAGGGGGTTGTTTGATGCCTGCCCCTTCGGAGGATACTTTTACCGACGACGCGTCTCGTTCGTGCGCAAGAAGGCGCGCAAGAATTGCTGCTGATCCATCTTACAACCCAGAATCATCGACAATAAAGGAGATAAGAATCTAAGACCTCATTTACGAGATTATTTTACGCCTGCAAGAATAATTATACGTCGTAATAAAATAAATGAAAATGCCTACCAGGTTTCAATAAAAAATCAATCGATGTCTAGTCTAGAAAAGTATTTTATAATTCTTAAATTCTTTAATATCGGAATTTGTTGAATATTGATTATTTTTTTTAGATAATTTTAAAACTTTGATATATTATAAAAAAATGTTTTTGCAATAATAAAAAAATCTAAATGAAAGGTGCTAATTAATAATCGACGAAAAATATTAGTCTTATCAACGATATAATGACGTTTTCATTATTTGAGCTAATTAAAGCTAAAATGTTAGTGTTAAATAAACGTTTCATCTAATATATATATATATGAAAGTGTAATATTCTGAATATTCGGATATTAACATATTAAAATTCCTATCCCCCGATCCTATCCGACTTGAATCCGACATTTGAATAACATATTCAAGATACGTAAATCAATCTTTATATAGCTTTTAACTAAATAAGATTCATATAAGATATAATCAAGATAATAATTAAATAATGAGTCATTTAAAAAAGTAAACTGTTTTCTGTGTTTTTATTTATGTCAACATTTATTAAATTAATTTTCTCATATCTATCTTTAACGACAGTCACTCTGATCGTAACGTCAGGAAGATTGAATTAAAAATACACTGTCAGGAATTTCGAAGAATTTTTTCAGAATATTAAAACTTTTCATATTCACGTATATATATATATGCATATTAGTGTAAATAATCCTATCATCAATTATTATTATAGATAAGATTAAAGGGAAAAGTAATAAAAAGTAGTAACTTACAAAGATAGACATTAAAAATAATGAAATTTAAATATTCAGATTCAATCACATCAAGAAAATAGAATTCAATTAGAAATGTCAGTTATAAATATTATCCCACCAAACGATATCCCATAAACATCCTAAGAACATCCTTAGATGTTTTTAGAACATGCCTTGGAGATCTGTGCTGTATGTTACGTATTCTATACAAGGAGTCACATTTGTTTATTTTTTACTTATCTGCTTGCTGTCAGGTCCCACAAATTATTAACATCAGGTAAATCATCCCCTAATAATTTCCGTTTTCTCAAAAGAGTATTAAATAAACGAAGATAAAGCGTAAACAACGCCATGAGTATCGGCAAAGAAGCCGAAGAATTCCGAGATACAAAAACATCCGAGAGGAATCAGTAGCGGCAAGTTGTTCGCCGTGTCTAAAACCAGCGAGATCAAACGCATTCACGCAACCCGTTTTCGTTTGACGTCCATCGTTTGGAAAACGTTTTCGCTACAGGGGTTGCTGCGGAATCCGCGTCTTGACGTCTCCATGGTGCGGTGCGGGGGCTGCCGCAATATCTTTCGACGTGTAACATGCAGCAATGGCGGTGGCGTTGTCGGACGCGCGTTGCCGCTCAGTTTGCGCGCACCCGCGATACATCCCCCTCTCCTCCTCCCTCCAACCCCTACGGATCGAGCGTTACTGAGTCGTGAGGAATTCTTTGATACCTAACCTACCTCGCGGGGAAATGTTTCGCCAACCACCGTTTGCGAGATTCCGCAAGATACCACCGGGACGGGTACACGTGTATGTGTACTCGGCGCGCTAAACGTGCGTTTACCGCATTCGGAGGTCTTTGCTGTAAACAGATCCAATAAACGCAAGTATGCATCACAATCCGGCTGAAATAACAGAAAATGAGATTACTGTTATTTATACAACGACGAAAGGGAAGCAACGTCAGCAGAGTAACGTGATCACGTATATTATACTTTGTTCGTAGGCAGGATCGTTTTATCGCCTGGACCTATGGGACCATAAACTTAGGCCTCGGTATACAAGTGCAAATCGTGAAAAGATCGATTATTTGTTTCTTTAACGATTAATTACATCATGAAAGTCAGATGATGACTTAAAGATGTATTACATATATTTTCATAACAATGAAAAATTATGAAAAAAGATTACAGATTATTCTAGGTCGCATTTAAAAGTAAAAATTTACCTGCGGTTTAGAATCTGGATCAAAAATTATTTCAATAAAAAGTAGAAGCATGCGCTCTAATGGAAAATGTAATTAAGAAATAACAAAAATTTCAATTTTTTTATATAAGTATTTTAAGTATTCTAAATAATTTATATAAAATTTCATTGCAGAGATTGGATGTTCTGTAAATAAATAAAATTTATATAACAAAATGGATTTACATAATAAAATGGATTTATACAAAATTTATTTATTTATACATTGGTTTATATTTATTTTATAGAATAACTAATCTCTGCATCGTAATGAAACTTTGCATAACTCATCTTGAAGATTTAAAATATTTAACAAGAAAATTGACATTTTTGTCATTGTCTTTTAAAATAATTTAATTTTTAATAACAAACAAAGTAAATAAATTATAAAAATGTATTGTTAAATAAAAATGTCATTCACACAACTTTTATATGTATATAGTTTATTTTAAATATAAATATTAACACATTTCCAATTTTAATTTACTTTGCAAGAATTATACGAGTGATACATCCTTAATAGATTTTATCTATTATTTATTCATGTTTTGTAGATCCTTACGTATTTTAATAAAGTATATTTTTTCTAACACAGCATAGTAGATCATAAATAAGTTCTGAAGTTGTAATCCGGATCGGTGGATTTATTATCCATAAGAGAGAACGAATTCCAAGGAGGCGACAATTATCCGAGTTGAAAGCGAGATCGAAGACGTTGTTGTCGCCATTTCTAACTTCTCGTATACGAAATGTGCGGGTCTTTTACAACGGTCAGTGGCACTCTATTTACCCGGGATTCTCCTCAACGGCGCTATACTCGGAAAAAGGAATTTGTGTCGTACCCGCAGAACGACTCGACATGTAGCAACCGTTCCGTGTACGATGGCGGATTTATTCGTCGTGCACGAGGGATCTCCTTGCGTGGGAAGTTTAGGTGAACGCGCGACCAATAAGGTAGATCTACCCGCAAATTGAGCTAAATTCGATGAAATGTTTCTCTCTTTCTTTATTTATCTCTTTCTATATCGCGCGTGTAACCGAAGAATTTAATTTTACATCATAGAATATCAAACTCTTGCTAGATCTTTAACCTTCATATTTGTAAAAGAAGCGGTTAACGATCAGTTAGAAGGAAAAAAAACAAACGATTAAATTACGAAAAAAATAACAATTCTTCTTTGATCGGCCGCCGATGATTTCATGAGCGAAACGAGTTTTATCTCATCGAATCCCAGCCGATGTTGTTAAATCCGTGCGACTTTATCGGACGGTAAATTCTCCAGCGTGACAGATTTCTTAAAATATTTTCAATATCGTCGAAGCAATATATATATATATATTGGATACATATAATGCTGCCTCTCAAGCGCCTCCAGGACACCCCGCCGCGCAAAGTTGAATTTTCCGAGGATCGACACCAGCGATCGAGTTCACTCGCTCACTCACATGGATGCTCGATAATGTATCTATCGAAGTTGCGCGTCAAAATGGTACCCGCGGGACCTTCGAGCAACGATGTCTTTGTATACGGATACTGCTTGGACAAATTGGGAACGTAGACGTACTTAGCGCAGCGCATTCGCCGACGAGAGATAGAAAGTTTCAGCGAGGAAAAAAATTTCAAGAAATTCGCAACTTTAATTGGAAGATAGGGATTCCAGTCGCGCGCCAAGACGCACGAAAAAATGCGATGCTTTTTGCAAACTGCGTTTTAACTAGTTAAACAGCGTTAACTATTCATCCGGAATAACGCCACGGATAACTTCGCGTAACGAGGAGATGCGCGAACTTTGCTTTCTTTCGCGCGGAGAAAAAAATACTGCCCGAGACTCCGAATGCAAAGGAATTGTATTTAGAATGACGACTGAAATAGCAAATAAATTTCCGCCTTTCGTGGCGCGTTTCACGTGAAACCTTAAAACGATGACAGATCCGGTTGTGTCGGCTGGCCTAACTGATTGAAATTATTTCCTTACAAAGCAAATTGCCTGTCACGAAATCGTGTTAGAACTTACTATGTAGAATCGCATCAGGTATGCTGGAAGCACTTCGAGACACTTCTCTCGAAATGCCGCGTGCACACCTGTCTCTATGTCTATGTTCGCAATACTTGGTAATACCAATTTGTGACACGTAATCCTTGGTTGCTGTGCGTATCGCGCACACACGCGCTCAGATACAAACATCCCCAAACACGCGCGCGACAATGGAAGATAGAAAAGCAGAAATCATGTCCGTGTGTAGGATACGTTACATGGAAGATCGTGTACGTTCATGTGTGAAACGAGGCTTTCAATTCGACCAGCAAAGTACACAGACCGTAGTAACGAACGGGCTTCGTCAGGGGGTCGCAATTAAATTCCGAAAGTACGCCCTAGTCTAGGATGCACGTACGCGTATGTGAACCGAGAACAATTGAAGATAAGATGGCAAGAAATGAGAAGAAATGTACGAGAAACAATGAGATGTATCAAAAAACAGTGATAAGCATAAGGTCATTTCTAAACAAATGTTTTTTCTACATTACAAAATTCGATCGTACATCGCGAATCGAAAATTAAAACCTATTGTGAATCTCGCAAACACTTATTTGTTCTTAAATAATGTTTCTTGGCCTACATGTCTTCTCTTAAATCTGTCAATCCTTTTTTTCGCCTCTATAATATTGATCTACAATTCTTATCTTTGATCTTACAGCCAGTATTCAATAGTTCTTATTTTTTCTTATACTTAAGATCGTCTTAAATAAATGTCTTAAGATGCTAACACGGCTCTATAATTGGTTTATAACATCATGAGGCTAAAACTATACTTAAGATAGTCTTAAAAATAAGAAAAATAAGAAACTGATCATGAATACAACTGTCTTTTCAGCCGCGAGATGGACGCAATATTATGAGATTTTTCACTCATATTCTAACAAAATGACTTCTCCAAAATTGGGAAAATTCAAAGACGAAAGTAAGTTGATAGTATAGTGTGAGATAAGAGTATATAAAATTCCGAATCTCCAATTTCTAAAAATGCACTTAGAATCTTTTTGGAGGTTCTAACAAGTCCACCTTTGATTCTCAACATAGAGAAAATGGAAATACTATTCAAGTAACTATCCATAGTATTAAAGGAGGGTAACAATCTATAAAATATCATCTCAAACGTTGATCTTCCAAATTTGATGAAACTTGCAGATGAATTGTAGAACTAAAATTTTGACTCGGAATTAGTCAATACTGTGTAAACTATAGAAGAATATTCAATTAAGTACAAAATAAATAAGTAATTAAGAGATGTACTTTCGAAATTTTCAATAATCGCAAATTTACTTCAATAAATGCTACACAAGTATCTCGCAAAATAAATAAATTCAATTGTTACCGAATATTGCATAAAGTTAAAGTTTGTGTGTTCACATGCAAATTATAGTTATAAAAATTAACGTTGCTTAAAATCTTCATGATTTAGAACAAAGAACAAAGTTTTTAGCTCTACGAATTTGAATGAAGTCTTACAAGCAATGTTTCTGATTAAATTTTATAATCTTTTCGTCTTTATAAAATCGTTATATTCGTGTAAATAGAATTAAAAATAAAAATCAAATAATCTCTTTTTATTTTAAGTTTTACTTGCACAAGTACAACAATAGCCGCATTATCCCATTCATCATTTTAAAAGTTCTACCATCTTTGTTGCATTAAAAATACATTTATAACCTTAAATCCGGCAAATCTACATATCATTTTGATTTAGAAACGTGTCGCATACGCTATATTTTTTACGTACAATCGCATTCGCAAATTTCTTTCTTTTTTCTCTGATCTATGTAGAACGCGCAATTTAAATCGATTTAACGCTTTCAATGGACAAGAATCGCTCATTGTAGCTCGTTACTCATCTCTCGCCAATACTCAATGCCCACATTCAACGTGGTTAAAATCTTCACCGGTAGAATGAACTATCATTACTGAGAGATCCACCCTGTCTGACTATGGGCTTTCATTTTCTCTGTTCCTCAAGCACATTTTCAATTCTGTTCCCCCATCTCATTTACGTGTACTTCCCCATTCATCCAATCATGAACGGTGGGATTTTAGGAAGACTGTCGAGTAGCGAATCTAACACAAGTGCGTACGATTGTTTAAGAAAAATCATAACTAATAATAGCATAGCCTTAATCGTATTGAATAATACTCACACATATGTCATAGAGCACAATTTTTAAAAGAAGTTCTCAAGTTTTACTACATAAAATTGTTTAAGCTACTACTTTAGCTCTTAAATAAATTAAAAATATATTTAAAATAAGGAGTCAAATTACGGATAAATATAAATTTTTTAATTTAATTAAATAATTCAATTCAATTTTCAAAAATTTATAAATTTATAAATTATGTATTAATGAATTCTCAAAAGCGTCACATAAATTTAAATTTAAATAATCAATATTCAATATCATGACCACGATGGATGTAAATTTTATTTCAAAAATCGCGTTGACAAGCAAAAGATGTGTTCTTGCTTTTCAAGATTGTGCTTGAGAAATTTCTAAAACAGTCAAAACTTGACATCCTGAAACACGTCGTACGCCATCATTAAACCTAAGGATGCTGATAACTATCCTCGCGATTAGGATTATGTATTCTAGAAAAGTATTTACGTCGCCTATGTTACGTGAACGTACTAGTGACTGCCTTATAAGCGAGATTAGCGCCATTTCAGTGGTATTAATAACTAAGAACCATTTTAACGTCGAGTTAACACAGCGAACAATTACGATTTTCGTCTGACTTCGCCTTCCTAGAAGCTTCTCTCTCTTAACCCTTCTCCCTGCACCCTCCCGGCAACTGCTTCCTACTCTCCCCGTCAAGCGTTTATCTTCCACAATGCATCTTTCATAAGCATAGCTATTGGGTGCGTTAGTAGCAAATGCGCAGCTTAAAACGTGTATGTCGGCATTAAGAAAAGCGCACGATAATTGCACGATATTAACCTTTCTGTTGTGCGTATAAGTCTAACTGATCCCTTTTATTTTCCAGATACAATATTTTGTTAAATGTATATTGGAAAAGAAAATCTATTCATGTTTGAGTAATTAGTAGAAAATTTAAAAAAGAGAAAAAAGAGAAACTCATTCTTCTAAAAGTCTTGCAATTTTTATATATTTAATTTTGCGTTATATCTCTATTTGTGCTCATGACATCGTTATTTGCACTATCTATTTACTATCTTCCAATTTTTGTAAATATTTAAATCGGAATTTAGGCTTAAAATAATAAGAAAATTAACGAACCAAACGTTTAAAATTACAACGTTTTGTTTTTGATAATTTGATGTATGACACTTTTGCACAGCTATTATATTTTGTCATGCAAATGTGAAAATAAAAGAGCTGTGTGTAAATAATATTTCTTTAGCGTCAACAGCGGAGAAAAAGAAGTAACGTAATGCTGAGTCAACAGTATAATGAGGAAACAAAACAAAGAAAAAAACGGGACTCGTTACGTGTAAATTACATAATGTGCAAGGCGAATCTGAGAACAATCTGTACGTATTATATCCTTGTCGTTGCTAGCAATTAACACCGAACAGCGATTCGCCGGCGACATTATTACATAAAATCAGTGGTGTTGCAAATAAATACTTCACTATAGAGCATCCCGCGTCCGGAAAAAAAAACTGCTTGAAACGATTTCACAACCTGTTCGGGCTGCATCCACCGGAAGACGCGAGTCGAGAATATTTGGACCGCTTAGGCAATTTCGACCGGCAGACGTAAACCAGATCCGGTGGGACAATAATTTTCCCATGAAATAATTAGCTGATATGATCTGGAGAGATAGGCTGTCCCGCCGAGACAAAAGAATGTTAAGCGTTCCATTACGCGCGGGCTCTTCTGTTTAAACCATTATTTTTTATATTACCTCGTAAATCGTTTCTTCATCGTAGAAATTTCTTAAGAAGCATATCCCACTCCTGCGGGACGACTTCTCGCCAGAGAAAAGATCGACGACATCTAGTCATACTTATGCTCGGCAAGATTTTTTTATCTGTTAATTACACAGTTTATAAAAAAAAAAACTAGTCATTTCTCATAATTTTTTGGACAATCAATACGAATCCAGTTTTCAAATTGCTCAATTATGTCACAGTTTTAAGAAATATGTAGTTAAAGTCGTAAAAAGGGCTATTTTCATGTATTTTGTCATATTATAATTAAGACATGTGACATGCTTGAGAAGTTTTATCGTAATCAAAATATTAAATATGTTATGTTAGAGTTTTCAATCTTCAAAAGAAATTTTTGATGTCAGTTATGATTAATAAGATATTCATAAATATAGGAAATATTTATCTATTGCGGAAAAGTTGTGAATTAGAGCATTGACGGTTCAAAATAACTTTCAATTATGTTTATTTAAACTTAAAAGTTTTGTTAAGTCACTGAATGCAAATCCAATGTCAAAGTTGACACTTTCAAAATGAATTCAATATAACGAATGTCAAAATTTAACATGTTTTTAATTTTGATATCCGTCATATTAAATCCATCATTTTGAATTTATCAATTTCGACGTCACATATCAGTTATGATATGACAAAATAGCGTTACGTGGAAATAATTCTTTTTTGCAATTTCAATTGCAAATTTTTCAAAATTGTAACGTGATGGCGCAATTTGGAAATCGAATTTATATTCAAAAGACTACAGGAAATGATAGTCTCGTTCTGATGTTTCTTTTTTTTTATTGAATTGTACTATCATTTAATTCACATAAGTTTAAAACGCGTGTTCAAGTGCTTTGGCGGTAATTGTAACAATTGTGAAATGAAGATAACATAAGAGAAGAATATTTACTTTTACATTATAATATAGTATAGAGATAAATATTCTGCAATAATGAAACTAATAATTGTTAAAAGGTTAATAAAAATATTAAATATGATAATTTAAGATATAAAATCTGTAAATAAAGTTATTTAGTACGTATTTCTCATACGTCTTTTCTAGCAAATGTCACTGTTTTGCTTCGAAAATATGTACACAACTGACAATCTGCTTCAAATGTAGAGAGTCGGCAGGATGTACATCTCTTCAAGATACATCAGCTTCTGAATTGAAGTAATGTTATAAACTATTATATGAACATTTTTTTTTTACACACGTACATCTTTCTTGCGAAATCATATCAAAAATATATTTGATGTCTGAATTGTAGAACAACTTCTTTTCGAGGAATCTATCGCACCGGGCGGGCGTGATCCCGATATAGACAGTTGAAGCTAATAATGTAAATTAAGATTCAACGCGCATGCCTTCGAAGTAAAGCACGATCATACACTCTAACACGAGCTACCGAGCCACGTTGAAACCTGACGCTCCTACTAAAATCCGTGGCTAATTTCAAACGACCCCTTTGCCTTACCCGCGTCTGTTCGTTACGTGGTCATCTAAAATTTCAGAAGTGATATCCCACAACGAAAACGTGGATTAAAGACTGCCTATAAAGCTGTGCATATAAATGTTGTGCGATAATTTGAAGCAGATTGTCAGTTGTGTACATATTTTAGAAGCAAAACAGTGACATTTGCTAGAAAAGACGTATGAGAAATACGTACTAAATAACTTTATTTACAGATTTTATATCTTAAATTATCATATTTAATATTTTTATTGACCTTTTAACAATTATTAGTTTCATTATTGCAGAATATTTATCTCTATACTATATTATAATGCAAAAGTAAATATTCTTCTCTTATGTTATCTTCATTTCACAATTATTTTGATTATTTAATTGATTTTTTTATCTTTGATCTTTATCATATAATGCGATGTGTATAGTTAGGTGCTGGAACGTTAGTTTTGGAATCTGTTCAATAAAACTGAAAGGTATTAAAGAGACAAAGGCAAACCTGGCAAACGCGATTGCGAAGAATTGGGAAAATATCAGAAACGCGATAGATATCGACAGACAAACTTTTTAGTAGAACTCTAAAGCCCCGTTCCGCCATCATACATGTCCAGAAACGTAACGAGTTTTACGTATCGCCATGATCGCGAGCAATATCGCCTAATAGGGAAAGCCGGGCTGGGGAATGTTAACGATGGTAGAAGCAACGTTCGCTAATTATTTACAAGTTTACCGATGCATCGAATGCAGTGCAGCGTGAAGTAAAATTGACGCGATACGGAGTATATAATTAGCGAGTATCTGGTACGGGCCAATTTCTTCGTTACGAAACGATGATTTATCGATCCAGGAAACGGGTGTTATAAAAAGCCAAGCATGCTAAAAAAACACCCGCGGATTCTAAAGAAAAGCATCGCGTTCAGGCAAAAATTTGCAACATGCGCTTTATGCGAGATAACGCTTCATGAGAGATTCAATATTCTTTAGTTATGAATTTCAAAAGAAAAAACCTGTACATTATTTTTTTATCATTTTACGAATATAAAGTTCATTATATGAACATTTAACTAGACAATATACGAAAAATATTCACGTGGTCAAAAAATCGTCCATCTAAAAATATTATTATACGTTCAATAATTAATAGTTTAATAGTTCAATAAAAACCATCTAATCCAAAAGAAAGATTTCGGAGAAGCAAGATCCGTGCAATGCGAAGTAATTGACATAGAAAGAAAACGAAGAGTCTGTGACTTATAAAGGAGTTTTTCGCAAGAGCAACCCTCCTTAGAGCTTCCGGTCAAAAACGATTCTTATTTGCTGTCTAGTATTTGTAATTTTATAATAAATTTTATAGATCGGTGACCTGCAAAATGATGAAGGTACAGATAAAGCATTGTATGAGTAAATTACTTTATGGTTCGCCACTAATAGGACAGAATAGGATACTATGTTTCTTTATTTGCGATACATGATGCACCTTGTGACTTGTAAAGTCATGTGTCATTTGTAATGAGTTTATTTTTTATAATACCCGTGGATATAAAAATTGGATTTATAAATACTGAATAATGTCAGTGGATGTGAATGCTGCGGCATGAAAATCACGACGAGAAAATCTTGAAATCTTATGGGGAGATATCAAAATGAGAAGATTTACAACTGTAAAATTTAAAATTTTTCGAAGATACTTAAAAAAATCGATTCCAACCTGAGAATTCCGAGAAGATGAGATAAGATTTTTGCACGTCAAGAAATTGAAATAAATAACTTCCGAATTGTCAAAAATGCGACATGATAAGTGACAAGACTTAAATCATTTGTTTGATTGGAAAAATTGCGAAAATTTTCAATGTTGAACCTAACTAACCTATAGAAAGAAAATTATATCAGAAATGGTTCATATAAAAGAATAAATACACAGATTAAACACTGATATCAAATTATTAGATGATTTAATATCTTTGACAGATTTATTGTGACTTGCTGAAAAAAATATTAATTTATTATTATATTTAATTTTATAATATGTATATATTCAAAACATTCATTTGTTGTCTCTCCACTTACTATTTCTACTTGAACATTGTACAATAAAGATATCTGTAGTTCATACTACTTTGACTACTACTGCTCCGTTTCTGATTTCAATTAATTGTAAGTTGTAGATTTTTGTTATCGGGAAATGGTTCATAAATTCCTTTACTATAACAGAATCTTCACTGTAATTTTGATTATTTTACATAGGTTGCTAATACATTCACACTGACATCCGCATACAACAATTTGACGATTTTATAACACCTTAATTCTTGCTTATAAAACGACGTATTTATGAACCTGTTTTATATTTTGACATCTTTTCGATTATTTTACATTTATATTATTTCTTTATTTTTATAATTTATTCAGTAAATATAATATATTATATATAAAATGTAACGTGTTTTTACCGATCATTATTTTATACATTTAAATTTTCTATATATATATATATATATTTCATTATTTATATTAAACTGATTAGATTTTAAAACGGCTGAAGTGGACGGTTAGTTAAATCGAAACGTTCCGCTTAATTGTTTAAATATATACATTTTTATTAACTTAACATCGTTTTAGTTTTTCGATTATTTTGGTCTATTTATTTATATAACAAGACTTGTCCTAGTGTAAAATATATATATCTTAATATAAAATATACACGATTTGCTGAAAGAATGATTTTGCTGAAGTATCTAAAAATTCAGCTAGATACAGATCTGAAAATAATTGTGTCAAATAATTATGTAAGACGCTCAAACTAGTTGTTAAAATGTCAAAACTTTCGCAGCATTGTTCATCATGCTTGAGGTTCCTATATAATTATTTTGATAGTCCAACAAAACTATTTTCAGATTCTGTATCTAAATTTTTAAATACTTCAGCAAAATCGTTTTTTCTGTGTAAGTTCTCAAAACGGGAAATTTTTTTACCGTTCCCAACTCATAACTTCTTCACTCACAATGTTTAAATTTTTCAATCAATTTCCGATAAAAGCAAATATGTAAGATAAAGCTGAAATCGAATCCGGAAATCGTCGGCTGTTGCTTTCATACTACGGAATTACGCATCAGTCCAAAAAACATCATTATAAAACAACAAAAGATGTACAAAAGCGGAAGAAATGAGATGTTATATCATATTTCATTTCTTCATCCTTTTACATAAGCTATATAAGAAAGTGAAATTGACACAACTGTAGATGTCACCGCGAAACAAAAAGAATAGAATCAAAAATGTACAGCGCTGCTGGTTGTGACGTAGTGCTGAGGTAGTCTTCAAAACTAAAAGGCTGTGGTGGCTGCTGACGGTGTTCTAAGTAACAGATAGGTCTGGGTAATTGCTTCACTTAACGAGAAACACGTTCGATCCTTGCGCTCGTTCCCTCCGACAGAATCCAATATTAACCGTCGTGCCGTTTGATATAGTTCGGTATATTCCGCGCCGCGTGCATTTTGCAGGCTCTTTCGACCCCTTCGTTTGTCTGTCGTGTGCCCTTCGTCGATGTTCAAGGACCTCCCCTAACAACGTTCGAAGAATGCCTCGGCGGGCAAGCACTTTTCACCGCGGCCGTAGTTTGAACAATTTTTGAATATTTTACGTGGCTCACCGAAAAAAAGAACTCGTTTTTCCTCGACATGCGTAACGTCTAGAATAACTGTGTGACGAAAGCGTTGTATCAGATGCGTATCACGTACGTTACTCTTCGACTTTCAGAGAGATATTCGTGATATTTGAGCTACATTACTCATGACATGGCTTTATTTAATGACGTTGCTCGAAAAATGAATAAAACCGAATAAACTACAGATATTTTAATATGGATTTAATATTTAATACGGATTTAGTACGGATATGTTTCTTCTATATTGCTTAATAATGAAGATAAAATGGAAAGAGAATTGTCGTCCGGTAAATTAATTGTAACGCAATTAAATTTAGAATTTAAAAATAATAAATTTTAGTTTGATACGAAAGAAGGGAGATTTAAAATGATAAAAAATATTTAATTCAATGCTCCATAAAGATAAGAGCGAAGTAATAGTACGGCGAAATGGGTGAAGGAAGACCAGTTCCTGACAGAACGAGACCGATCTTCGAAAGCACTAGCACTTTTTCCTCGAACATAGTAAATACTGAAAGTGGAGACTACCGCAGGGACTTCGGTCAGTACTCCAGCGAGTTGCTCCAAAGCCCTCTACCATCTTTTTTTCTTTCACTATCGCCGTTCTCGTACGCGACCGCGAAGGAGTCAAGAAAAGATTTTACACTTGGACGGAAAGTAGAAGGCAACGTCGATTCGTATGTTAGTTTTGTTGAACCAACGGAGTCCTTCTGTTGGCACTTCTTTCACCTTCCGATATGTTACAAGCAAAAACATTCGAGAGTCATTCGCATAGTATTTATATCGTAAATGATGATCGATGCTAAGAACAAAGAGTGGATAATAACATAAAAGTGTAATATAAATACACTAATTTACGTATGTTCTGTCTAACAATATCCAATCTTTTTTCATTTGCTGTGCTTGTATGATTTCATTTATACTTTAAAGAATATAAAATTAAATCTTATGTTAAATCTCATTTTTATACGACAAATACAAATTTATTTTAAATAAATAAGAGACAATTTTTCATATGTTTTTTTCATGTATCGAAGAGAAAATAACCCGTAGATTCATTTTAATACCTCCAATATTAGACAACGAATCTTAGTAATTATTTATGGAATAATTTGTTTACTAGCCCACTGTTATACATACTTACACACACATACACACACACGCACGCACGCACGCACGCACACATACACTAATATGTCAATTACCGGCATTTATCATAACGCATTTTTACTTTCGAACATTTCAAAAGTTTTCAAAGTACATTTTAACATTTAATTATATAGATTTCCTCATTCTTCTTAAACTGGACGTATAATCACACGAATATATGTACACTTAATTGTCTTGTTCGTTATTTAATATTGTATTTAGCTGTATACATTTCGAGTTACGCAAAGTTAAACAATAGTATGGTATTTTGCTAATATAGTCCCCTAAGCACGCTGATGGTATGGTTTCTTTTCAAAGTAGTTCGAAGTTATTCGATAAGTCATTTGTAATTCTATTGCTAAGTTACAGTTTACGTTACATAGATATGTTACTATAGATTTTTAATACTGACAGCAACCTATGTAAAAGAAGTTACAGATATACATGTATATACATTTGCATACATTCTGCAATATTTTTTTTGTAAATATGTAATTTTGTAACCAAATACTTTGTCTTTTTAAACAAAACCAATTTTTTAAATCTATTTTTGTAGGAAAATCACATTATCACCCCTGTTCCTCTTCGAATCATTATGCAATATCGTCACATTTTTATAAATAACATATAAGTAAATATTTCATAACTTTGAGCAAGGAATCGATTACACAACACTTTGATAAATGTTAAGTTTTAAATTTAAATATTGATTATTAATAAAGTTATTGTATAAAATGTAAATGTAGGACCATAATAATATCATCTTTTCTTTTTTTAAATATTTTGATTAGGAGTATAATTAAAGCTACATATTTTGTATAGATGTACCTATTTGTATTAAAACATATTATCAAAAGCACATTTATTTTTCTTATAAGGAAGCAACTTTATATCCTGAATAATAAATAAAATGAGAGGAAGAGAGAAGACCATTCTCTTTAATAGCTTAACGTATAGCTATATCTATATAATGTATATCTAGTCAACGGCAGGCCCGTCCATCGCAATTCACGTCTCTATGTACGTGTTCATTAAAATTCCAACAACGCGGTGGCCTAGCGCGATAGATCACCGTAAACGATCGAAATTTGTGTATCCTTACGTGTACTTGCCGCACGATCGGACGCGTCGACGTGCGCGCTCACATGCGGGACTCCGGACGCGAACGCGGCCGCTGGCCTGTGTATACCTCCGAAGAAGATGAACAAGGGAGGCACAGAATTACGAAGTGGGAGGGAGAAGAGACGAAGAGGCTAGAGAAGGGCAGGAGAAAACAGTGGCCTCGATACGAAACGGGGAGTTCAAAGCTTCGACCCCCGCAACAACGCGTCTAATTACTTGCTTCCTGCCTAGTGTGTGGCACGGTGAATTTACATCTTGTTTGTTCAAGCAGCAGTAGCGGTGTAAATGCCTCCGCTACCATCACCGTTCAATGTAGATTGGATACTGCCTATACAGGCGATTGCCTTTGACTCGGACAGTCCAGTCTCAACGAGCGGCAATATCTTGTGCGAAGAGGGTCATGTCGTATTCAGTAGATTACTCTGCGGACAGCGGAATAAATAGAATGATAAAATAGCTGTAAGACAGAGTAAAGATTTAAGACACTACTGAGAAAAAATATACTTAAAAAAAAGAAAAATTTCTTTAATTTTAGTTAAATCGTTTGTTTGCATACAACTATAAACGTATTTTTTTTTAAATAAGAAATTGTATATATTTATTTGAAGAACACAATTCCCTTATAAAGAAAATCATTTATTATAAATTATATATTATATATTACATATATTATATTTTATATTTTATATATTATAATAAGTCTGCAATACAGTTAATAATTATTGAAATGTAATTTTTTATTTTTAACTAATTAGTGATTTCCCAATTATGTTTAGTCATTTCAAGAAAATGATTTTTCTATTGAATAAATTATTTAACTTATAAAAATTTTATTTTTCACAATATAGTTAATATGTAATATATTAAATTATACCAACTTTTATTTTTTACCAATTACTGATTGATAAATTATTTTAAACATAAAAATGAGACAATGTAAACTTAAATTTTAAATATTATTTTTATAAACAACAAATTACTGAACAAAATTTTACTGTCAAAATACACTTTCATCTTAGAGCCTAAATTTTGAAAGCTTGCCTTTAAGACATCATTTCATCATCATTAGAATACAAGTGAAAAATCTCATGATGCTGTGTCTTTTATTCTGTCTATCCCTGTATGATTTTTTATTTACGAGAAATAGAACTCCAACGCATTCATCTGTCGGCGGTGTTGCATACTGCTCGCAAGTGATTTTAGTGAAGAATTTGGTTCAATATATTGGAAACATTTAAACAAATATTTATTTTAATACTATTTATTACCATTTTCAAAACTAAAAGATTCGGATTCCGTATTTTAAAAGTTCATTCATTATATTTCTCAATTATAAATAATAAGTATTGCACTATAATATAATTATAGTGCACTATATTGCACTAAACCTGAATTTCATTTAAGTAAACGTTTTAACAAGAAAACATTTTCTAATTTTAATGCTTCAGTTTACTATAGTCAAATTGAGAAGTTATATGTTGTATAAACATTATTTTTTTAAATTAAGTAAATCTAATTTTAGTAAATATATTTATCAAAATTTTTTTCTCAGTGTAGGATTTTATTTCTTAACAAAAAAATAGAAAAATTCAACCTATTTGTTTTAAAAATATTTAAATCTAACTCGTTATTATCATACAATATGAAGGAGTAAAGCTAAGACCAAAGACGAGTAGTTAATGTTTACAAATGTAAAAAACTCAGATTTAACAATTCAGATTGATTACAGCGATAAATTGATTATACAGCGATTTTAGTTTTGACCTTGGTCTTTTTCAATCGCATAGTTTTGTTCAGATTAACGCACTACGGTTTAGCATTTTGTTTTAAACCTATAATTTACGCCACAACGCTATTATATTACATACATATATAATTAACTAAATTCCGGGGCTTCGTTGCTAAGTCGAACTTTTCTGTGAGCGATGTTGTCTTGTTTCTAGAGTCTCTAACTTCGTATCAATCATTTCCTTATGGTATCGTAATAAATTTGACAGATTGAAGTTATGTAGTACAGTGACGAAACGTCTGTTATCTATCCTTGTTTTAATCTATATTTACATTAGAGTACATTCAAAATTAGGCATACTAATGTAAAAAAATCTTATCTGTAAAATCATGTTTGATTTTAAAAAATAATGGAAATATACAAAAACTTATAGAATTGCTAAGTGTCTAATTTTAAAAAAAAACTTTAAAAAGCTTTATAATTTTATTTAACTTCAAAACATAATTTATAATTTTATTTTAATTTATTTATAATTTTATTTTCAATATAATTTTGCACAAAAAAACTTGGGGATCTTATTAATCGGGATCCTAAGCGGCCGCTTATAGATCCTTTTACTCCTCTCGATAAAAATGCGTAGCTGCACTTCCGAGAAATCGCCACTCTGTTCCTGGATAACTAAGTCGAGCGCGACAACCTTCTCCATGTGTTATTAAGGATGGGTTTACCTCGAGCCATGTGCGCTTTTGGTATCGGGTACCGACGTGAGACGAATAGATTTAACTCGTGAAATAAGAGACGAAGAGACAATCGAACAAAAATCTCTTTGATATTTTTTGAATTGACTATAAGAAGCGATTAGTTGTTTAGAATTAATTAACAAATTAATTGATTATCAACACGTTGAAGAGCTTTAAAGTTATTATTTGTGCATTATTCTCTATATATTATAGCTCACAAAGAGCAATAATAAATATTTCATCAATACAACATATTCTATCGTGAAATATTATCAGCAGGCGCAATGATATGGATATGCTTTGTAATGTGTTCAATAATGAAAGCTCCATTAAGTTTATATACAATAGATATTGATGTAATCCGTATCTTGAAAACCCTTTCTGAATTGGCTTTTATGTCGTCGAGCTATAATTGCCTTGATATTATGCACTATAATTTTTTAGCAAAATGGAAAATATCTCAAACACGTAGACATTCGTTAAATTATTCATTATATTCATCATTTTCACTTCTCTCTCTCTCTCTCTCTCTCTCTCTCTCTCTCTCTCTCTCTCTCTCTCTCTCTCTCTCTCTCTCTCTCTCTCTCTTTGTTGAATATAACACATTGCAACAAACGTTATCTTTAAGATGTCAAAACTATATCTTTAAAATTTACGTTTTAACAATAGCCTCGAATCAGTATTATTTCTATCTAATCTAAAATTTAACTTATTTATATAGTATTATATAGTATTTATATAGTGGAAATAAATTAACGCTAATTTTCATTTAATTAAATTATAACTACATTTTTTCGATAAATCTACGTTACATAATTTATCTTAATTATTTTAAAAATGGTGACGACAAGAACAAATTAATATAACTATTTTTTTTTAATAAATAGAATTAGATCAATCTAAGATATACTTTACGTTGTATTACATAAAACTAAGAAATTCCTCACAAATTAAATAAAAGTAGATTTCGTAATAAAGAATATTGCCATTAACATTATTATAAGTAAATTCATTGTTTTTATTGGTAACTGAAGATAATAATGCTGTTATCATCGCTATAGCGATTGTACATCTGGACAAATCGTTTCTACGCTCTCGGTATTCTACGCTCTGCCAGCATACACACACATATATATACATATATATATATATATATATATATATATATCACAGATAAGTGTACAGAATTCATCACCTTTACATCAGTCGACGTTTTTCATCCTCGGCTACGTTTTATTCCAGACCTTTCCAATCCTTAAGGACATTGGACGCTCTTAGCAGATGCAACATCAGTGGGATTGCGCGCTCGAGCGCGAGTGCCTCTATTTTTGCCCCTTTTTGCCCTTTTAACGATACGAGGCACGTCCAAAGAAATCTTCTCTCCTCTCCTCCAAGCACGCTGCAACCCGATGGATCATATGCATTCTCATTTTCGCCGTCTCACGAACGTATCATATAGATATCTGCGCGTAATGTTTAATAAGATATGTCGCGTACAGCTTGCGACACAAAAATTATGGTGCATATTCATTCTCGACACTCTTTCGTTATAAAATCGCATTTTTATTCGATTTGTGCGGGATACCTTACAGTTTTATATAACGTAATGCAAAGGTATACTCTAGACTGATATTCTCTCAAAGGACTCCCGGCTAAGCCAGAAGAAGCAAGTAGCGAAGCTCTGCACCAACGGTGTAATCAGAATAAAAAGTTTCGTCGTTTCACAAAGACACTCCTTGTATATTTAATGCAGTCCATGCTTAATTGCACGAGCGTAAGAATCTGACGTTCGGCAAGTAACGAGGAGATATATAACGATAAAATGTAAACCTTAAATGTTTATCATGCTTTATAACTTAAATTATTTCAATCTCTCGATATTTGAACACGATTTTTCACAAAATTAAATTCTTATATCCGAGAATTTTAGATTCCAGGTAACTCATGAGTAAACTTTGCAAAATTTCCGAGAGTATAAAGTTTGACAAATTAATCAGAAATGTCATTTCTGATTAATCAGAATGTCATTTGACATATTTCGAATAATACGGACACGATTTTCATACGTGATACATAAATTAGGATTAATCAGTTTAATGTCACGTCTTTCTCGCTTCCTGAACGCGGTCGCGCTATCACTCCGCAATATTCCACGTGCATAGCACAGAAATCAATTTAAATAATACCCGACACGATACATACACACACATACATACACACGCGCGCGCGCGCGCGCGCAATATCCTCATTATTATCTAATTCAGCGATATTCGAACATAATGCATGATGCACGCGGAAACGAATTCGCGAAACAATTTCACACTGGCGAGAGTCTGCGATGGTCGATCGATACAAACCGCGCTCGCACACCGCGCCCGATTTATAGGATCCGCGTTGAATCGAAACGAACACAGCTTCAATAATGTTATGAACGTTTATCGACATTGCGACAGTTCATATAGCTCAGCTACGATGGCTTTAACGGTAACTTTTCTGATTTCCCAGTAGCAAACAGGTCGGCGGTCTTAAATCACGCCAGAAATTGGCAAACAGTTAATACTCGATTCACCTTTCGCCTCTGGGAAAAACGGTTGTTAAATAACGAGAAGAGAAAGGCAGAGAGAGAAACCACAATATCGTAACTTTTTTTGATCGACAAATGCAATCCATGGCTCTTTCAATTATCAAGCTATATGGAAGCGCTGTTTACCAAAGATGTTTGATAGGATAAAAAAATGTGTTTTTAGATAGCAAAGCACGTGCTACGTAAAAAATTGTTATTACTGACAAACGCTACTTTTAGTACACTGTCTACGTCTCGATGGTTCGATTGATAACTAATAATTTGAATACTGGTCTCTTTTTCTCGATCCGAACAAAAATATCAATCTTTTAAAATTTTTATCCGACTATAATTGAATAAGAGCAAAAGTAACTGTATGCATTTATAGGTATTCACATAATTGAGAAATAATAAGTATTCAGTTTCATTTTCAGTTTCAACTTTATTTCGTTTTACTAGTAATTTCATATTTTATTACATCTAAAATTTGTTGATCAAACTCTAATATATTTTATTGACAAATATATTGTGTTTCATGATGGGACATCCACAAAATCTTTAAAAAAATTGAGGAAAAAGAAGATATGATGTTATAAATAAAGAAATTTGAATATATTTTAATAATAAATTTAATTTAATCGTATATTATTCGAGAAATCAAAAAGTATATTATAAATATCTAGAAATAGATATAAAATAATTGATAAATTTTGTATAATATGGCTACGGGGATAAAATTTATAACATTATCTTTTTAATTAGCGGTATGCACATGTAAAACTAGATGTTCAACCAATTACATTGGCCATGTAAATTAACAATATTCGCGGTGTATTAAATATAATACGTTTAAAGTTTTAGCATAGTGCAAACGATACATGCTTTACATAATACCAGCCATTATGTTAATGTTAATTTATCAAATTTGCCAGTAATCTAATTTTTATTGTTCAATATTATTAACACTATATTATACATTCGATCTGTTAACATCGTTTCCAATTAGCGTTTAATTAAGAGTTCCACGAATTATGATTTACACTCACTTACTTAATCATCAATATAGAAATACTATCAATAATGGGTGAAACAATATACAACAATGGATTTGTACATAAAAGTCGGACTATGCATATTTGCATTGTAATACTATAAATTATTAAACATACTAGCTACGTAAAAATGATCTCTATGAAATTTAGCACTTTCAGCATTTCAATATATTGAATGTCTTGATGCATATACTCTAGAAATCTTCTAGAGTTATAAGTTTTAAAGTTTCCGATACTTTTTTCAAAAAAGTGTAATTAAATGTAAAAATAAGGGAATATGTAGGATGCCAATTTTTGTTCCTGTTATACTGAAACATTTTTATTTTTTAATAACTTCAAACAGGATCTATTTAAGATATGATATTTTTTAATAAAACTTCTGAGGCGCTTTCGAGAACTCTCAAGAAAATATTAAGATAAGATAGACTTTATATTTTTATCTTCATATTTTTTTCTTGTTTCATTTACGTCGCTGTAAAATTAAAGTTTTTATATAACTGAATAAAATATTGAAAAATAAAACAAGTACTTAATAAAATATGCCTTAAAAAGTTTCGATGCTATTCTTAATATTTAATAAAGTGGACTCTCAGCTGGTTTATGCATTCAAGTCTTTAATTGAAATATCTAGCACAGTCAAGGAGTCCGATCGGCAAGCTTGGTTATCGCAAGGATGCGACATTTCCTTTTCCATCAGGATGCTCCGTATAATCCTTTAGTTTTCGTTTGGTGGATTTCAACGTAGAAAACGACATGCGAACGCGTCTGCAAGTTTCTTCCGCAAACTTCAGAATTGGAATTAAGACGTTATAGAAATGGATTAAGGACTTTAATTAAGTTGATTCAACGCCCACGCCACAAATTTCATTGGTCTCTCTCTCTCTCTCTCTCTCTCTCTCTCTCTCTCTTTGGACTTGCAATTGCGGATTGCCCTTTATCGTTGATTCTTCGCGAAATCTAGTTTCTAATTTCGAAGTCCACATTGCATAAATTTTACAAGCTTCCTAAATCTTATGCAATTGATAAAAACAAATAATTATGAATATACTCCATAAAAACATTCACTAGATTGCCCAATCGATACACTGTGCAATGATATCGGAAATTAACAATTCTGCAAAAAATTAACGACTAATTTTTTAATAATTAACTCTTTTACATTGATCAACTTTATAATTAATATTTAGAAAATTTAGGTTTATAACTTAGCAGATTCTCAAAACTTTTCCACATAATATAAAACTTTATCGAAATTTTGAGAATACGTTTAGAATTTGTAGGTATTCCTGAATATTTTCAAATTTTTTTTATCATAGTTTTCTTTAAATAATTTTCTAAAATGCATTATAAATTTTATGAAAAGGATCTTAAGTAATTTAATTATATATAAACAAAATATAAGGATTTTAAAAAACTATATTTATATGAAGGAGTTTAAAGAACATTTTAGAATTATGTATAATAAAAAAATGAATCGTATTACCGTTTCACTTTATCACCATTTCACTATTATCATTTTCCTGTAAGAGTATGAAATGTTCATGAATTATACAATTCTCTTTAAATATGACGTCACACTTCTGTACCTCTCTCTCTCTCTTGATATCTATTTAAATTACATTAAATCAATATTATAAATAATTTCATTTTCATACTTTTCCTTAACAAAATATTCATTAATATTATTTGAAAAACATTGTTTAATAAAAATTATTGTTTTTATTGCTTAAATTTTGTGCATTATTTATATTTGAAGGCTAACAATAGTTAAAAATTTCCATGTTGAAAAGATATGAAAAGTCATGTTATTCTCCTTCACTTTTTTAAACCTCTTTAACTAAATTATTATTTTTCTTTTTTCTTTTCTAAAATAGCTTTCTATATGCATTCATAATAATTGTACTGCTCAATGTTCGTTTGTTCCTGTATATACTCTTATTTAATCTTGCGGCAGAATTCAATAAGATTTCAATGTTACACGAATAAAGATTCGTAAATTTTCTGCCTTGTTTCTCATACGGCGAACAAAATCTATTTAGCATTTTATCGAATCTAATCTAAACGATGGCGGTACTCGACTTTGATTTTTTTTGGCTATCCGCCTATACGACGTGCTACCTCCTTCTTTGTCTCTATCCTTCTTCGTCTCTCTTTTTCTCTCTCCTTGAATGATTTCGTTTTATATCCGGCAAGATTAGAGAACCTCTGTCCTTGACCATTTCATTATTCATCTTATATGCACTCCAAGATTATATATCTGTCTCTCTCTCTTTTTTTTACCTCGCACTTCCCCCTCTTTCCCTCTTCGTTCGCTCAGCTTTACCCTTTTTATATTCGCCATTCTGTCCCCTGTCGGCCCTCACCTTCCACTGCTGGGCGACTTCGCAATATTGTAATGTGAAGCACAATACGCTGCTCTCTAAAAGATGCGCCGCCGTAAAGAAGAGGATGCACCGAGCGTAGAAAAAGATTAAAAGAGAAGTAATACATCTCGCAGCAAAAAAAACATGTGTACGTAATGAGTATACGCGCGTAATGTGCATAAAATCAAATGATCAATACCTCCTTGAATATAAAAATTGTTCGTATTGTTAATGTTATACTTTATATTTTTCCGCTCTAATCTCTTCGTAAAATTATGTTTTCCTCACGTATGTATAATAAAATAACGTATAAAAATTAATTATTTCTTTTCTAAAATGATATTATGTACCAAATTGAATAATATGTAGCAACTGAAAATATACAATATTTTTTTGTTTTATTTGAACAAACAAAATAATATAATTGAAAAAATGATCAGAAGATTTCTTCAAAGTTTCATGTCTAAACTTAATGCGCGCGAATGATCGACCAAAAAATAAAAATGCACATTTTGAGAAAAGTATCTGGTATTTGTGATTATAAGTGTATAATAAAATAATTATAGTTAAAGGATCTTTTTTTATTATTGCTCCTTGTACATGCGTACGCGCGCGCGCGCGCGCGCGCGCGCGCGCGCGCGCGCGCGTGTGTGTGTGTGTGTGTGTGTGTGTGTAGTTATAATATTATATGTATATTATGTTTTAAGACTTCTACGGGTTCTCTTTAAAAGTGCTGAGAGGTTTTCGGGTTGTCTCCATGTCTTGATCCATTGTTTAATATTATCGTTTCGTGAACATTATATGTATATGTTATATGTATAGTTTTATCAATTATGAAAAAATTTTATTATAATTTATAATTTCAAATATTAATATTAATATCAATATAAAATGTCAACATACAGATGGTAACTAAAATAAACATTTTTATATAAATGCAATCGCAAATTAAATATAACTATTTTTTTAATATTCGCTTACTATTTCAAATAATAACAATAAAAAAGTACATAAGAAAGTAAAGAAAACTAAAGAAACATTTTTAAGCGTGTGACTATATTAATAGTACATTTGACTATATTTCTAATTATATTTACTAGACTGCTCGTTTTCCGCGAGCAGTACGCGGTACCACCACTAGATAGACATGGTGAAATTCTATTCTTCGTAAATAACAAAACATACAAAATGGAATAAGAGGCGCAGCATTATAAGATTTTTCACTGATATTCTAATAAAATTAGAGGTTTTCCTCTTTAATGCGAGTCCCTAAGAATGGGTTCAAAAAGAAAGTAAATGAGAGATGATGATTTGACAATACAGTATATTTTGATAGTTTTTAGTTCTGTATAAAAATTATAGATTCAGATAATTCCTGGATATATGTGCTAAAATATATTAACCCTTTGCGGCATACATTTTCTGGAGGACAACTTTTTCGGAAGTGATATTTTATAGGTTTTTGTGATCGCTGATTACGAATCCGTTGTCAGATTCGCAAAATTCAAAATGACGGATCCAATATGGCGGATCACTTAACGAAAATGTCAGAAATTGAAGTTACAAAAAATACAGCCATATTCTACGTAAAATTCGAAATAAAAAAGGTCTTTGGAGATTTTTTGTAAAAGTGCCTCCTTTTCGTGTAAAGAAATAAATTTTGTATGTTTTTGAATATTCATAATTTTTTTCATCGAAAACGATGCCGTTCTAAAAATCGCTCAACAGCTTTTTTATTCTAGATTTTAGAATACAGCTGAATTTTTTTATCCTCAAATTCTGAAATTTTCGTCAACTGGTCAGCCATATTGAATCTACCATTTTGAATTTCATAAATCTGACAATCCAAGATCTCCTTTTCCATACTTTCAAGTCAATTGCAATTGTTTTGTGGTCATAAAATCGGTCATTTGAAGTATACGGCCGCCATATTGTGTTCGCCATTTTGAATTTTGCAAATCTGACAACGTATTCATAATCAGCGACCTCGAAAACTCCTACATACCTATTTCCATGAGAAACTAGCAAATCTTTGTTCTTTTGACGAATTTAATGTAAAAAAAATCATGTTTTTTGTTAATTATTTAGTATAAACAATAATTATCCCAAGATTCTGTAACTAAATATAATTTTTTTTAAACTATTCGGATCTTAGGAGATTATAATAGAAAAAACTGCTACAAAATTGATCATGTATTGCTCATAAAAAATCACGCTGCTATTTATGGGTCACAGATGACCTGTGCCGCAAAGAATTAATATAATAGCATCTGAAATATTATCAAAAACATCAAAATTTGTATTTCTAATATATTTATTGTTACAATATTTTCCACTTCTAAAAAAGACATGTACATCGATAATCGCATCTATCGAAATAATATTGCCATTTTTCCGCAATGTTGATTGATTCTCTCGCTGCACTTACTTCGTGAGCGGCTGTCATTGCATATTTTGAAAATTATGTATCGAGGGGTTAATATAATAGTAAAACAGTGTAATATAAATTGCACTTATTCAAGTATTTAAGCAAGTTCAAACAAGCTAAATAACGCGCACAGGTCTGTAATGTCTAGTACAATTTGCTACATGCAAATCCCATTTATGTGTAAGATAATCATACGAAATAATTGCATGAATGCATATCAGTTGTGATGATTGTAATTCAGTGTTGAAGCAATTAATTTGCATGATTAAAACAACTATAAATATATAGTTGGTATCTAAAATGTTTGTAAATTATTGTTAAATTAAATGACAATTGTGTACCATTTTTTTCTCTCAATGTTTGTTGTTTCCAATAACGTCGCTTTGCATAAAAGATTCCCAGAATAATGAAAATATTATGTCGGCAGTCAGCGGAGGCCCATGACAATAACTATTTGAAAGGGCAGATGCAAGAGCGCGTCTTAAATTACAAAGTTCTGTCGACATCTCCAAGGAGCAGTTATCGTTTGCTCGGAGACTCCTATCTCTGCTCACGAAATCGTCTCGACTACGTAGAATCCAGTTAGGTGTCCATATAGGCGTATACACTGCTATATACTCTCACATACTCCATTGGTTTCTTATTGTCACCTGCGCCGAAAGCTCATCCCGTAAATGGATCAAGTGCACGAAACGTTCTTCCGATGGAATCTCGATAGACACTCGCGTTCGATCGAAGCGGCACTGATCGTGCAAAATACATTTCCGCAACAGATTTGTCTCTTGTCGATGACACATGTTTTACTACAAACTTCAAACGACTAAATATCGTCAGTCATGAGCGTAATAAAACTAAACCTCATTATTTTTCTATAAATTTTATTATTTATCTATAAAAATATTTCAAGATTTTCGAAAAATAAAATTTTTAAGGATGACATTTAAGCAAATCGAGTGTATCATATATTAAATATATTAAATATAAAATATTATTCATATTAATTTGTAATAATTTTTAATATGTATCAAATATTTAAATGACTGCAAAAAGAAAAATCGCAAAATAACAAATCACCGTCAAATCTTTCCGAGAGTAGTATTTTTCCGAGAATAATCGAGATAAGAGTAGATATTAAGATAGTCAAGATAACTTTTTATTGTATAATATAACGCAAAATATTCCGTAAATGCCCTCTGTAGCATATTACATGCCGGACCGGATAAAAATTCCATAACACCTAACAGAGTGCTTGTAAATATTTATCTTTTTCTAACTTGGCGTTATGCTTAAGTTTGCGTAAGAAAGGCAACGAGACCCACGAAACCCTTTCGCAAAACTCGGGTAATCCTTGACGCAACTTAGAAATGCAGCGAGTTCTCTACTGTAATGCTCGGTGACCAGAAGTAATCTCATTACCCGTGTCATAAACTCATTTAGGAATTCGCAAAGAATCCTTGGCTAAAATATATACATATTTATATGTACATAATCGTGCAAGCTATGCGTTATATAAATCTATAATTAAATCAAGAAAAACTTTCATTGCAAAATTTATAAAATTACTAGTCCATTATCGAACAAATCGAAAATGCACGTTTATATATGCAATTGTATACATGCACATTGTTCGGAACAATCGTATTAAATTTTAATTACAAATTTTCTGATCAATTTGGAATCAATTTTTTCTTTAAAAATATTGAGGCATTAATAACATACGCTATGTTATTGTTATGTTCGTGTTGTCCGTAGCTTCAAAAAAATAAATTAATCGCGTACAGAAGAAACGTCTGTCAGAACCCTGAAGAGATACATTAAACTCGCAGGTATTTCATGCTACATAGAATGCAGTATAATGACAAAATCAGCCGTACCTTATGCAATCTAGAACAAAACATTAGCGTACGGCGGGGATTCACGAACCGCGCGCCATATGGCGGAAGATTTCCGTGCAGGAAACTCGCTAGGGTCCGCGAAATTAGCCGCAGATACCCGGGATTTCGCTTGCATAAGCGACGTTGCAAAAACTCAGAATTCGCGAGAAGGATGGCTCGCGTGAGGTGGGGGGAATTATAGCGACAGATTTGCAAGTGGATAGTATACAAGTGTACAGGGGTGGATGTTGATTTTTCGAAGCTTGAAGCTATCAATTATTGGAAAATCCAGGAGCATAACTAAGCAAGCTGAAGAAAACGAATCTTTCGCTCTTTCTTGCGCAATTATAACTTGAAAAACTAATTTGTATTGCTGAAAATTTGAAGAGAAGTTCAGTAATCAAAGACAAAGGGTGAGTTTTCAAGATTTAAAAGTAGTAGTTTTCTGGAATACTCGATAGAAATTGGCTAATTAAATAAGAGAAAATTAAAGAGAATGTATCTTGTAATTTTACACAATATACAATAAATAGAGAAAGTGGCTAAGAAAATTGCTGAAAATTGCTGCGTTTCTAATATGAAATATTCTGCGAAATACTCTTTTGTTAATTTTGCCCCAAGTTTTGCCCTAAAAGCTGAAATTTCAGCAGTTTTCACATAAATCCGTCCCTGTAACTATACCGCTGTAACTATGGAATATGACACGAGCGAAAGGGATACGAAACAGCAAAGAGGGTAGAGAGAGGTAGAGTAGCGCGAAAAGAGAGGAGAAACGGGTAGTAAGGCTCTTGCAAAACATACGCGGCTGAATCTGACACATCCTCTAGCAGTCTGTTGGGTTTTCCAGAATGGCGAGGGGGCGTACAAATCTAGACGGTTACTTACTGACACACACAGCATTTTGCTATCCGTACCGAACTTTCTCTCGCTTGCACTTGTGCCCGCGGAGTGTAACCTCCTCGCCAACTCTCTTCCTCCGGCTCACTACCTCTCATCTCCACCCTCTCGACGGTATTGTATTGTATTAAAGCCACGGCTCGTGTTGCGGCTTGACAAAAGCAGGCGCACGACCTACCCTGGCGCGCACTCGGTCTCCTCTCCCAGCCTTTCTCCCTTCATCCCTCCATTTGTAATCCCCCTCGCCACCCTGCACACGCAGCACCCCGTGGTGCCGCAGAATCCAGAACACGCTGTATTATTCACGGAGTAATTTAAACCGCAAATGACAGATATCCTAAACGTCCTTCTGGTCCGTCCGATCGGCCATTCGGATCCAGCCAGGCTTGGCTCCTGTCATCTTGTCATGCGCGACAGCCGCAACAGGCGGATTAACGCTCGCACGAGGCTCGCGGAAAATACGTACAGTATAAATACGAGCGAGTTCGTGATCGTCATGAGACCAGTCGAATTTGGTTATTGATATGCAAATAATTCTCGATACATTAATCGTTGATTCAAATATTTCGTAAAATCGTTTTAAGCATATTATCACGTTATAAGTAACATACATCCTATATATGTTTAAATATTTCTATATCTGCGCACGAAACACCTTTACATTTATATAAAATTACACTTTTAAATGAGATAAAATGTTCAGCACAATATTTCGTATCGTGACAGTAATGCAAGCAATATAATGAATTATACGTACGCTCTTCTTTTAAGAATGAGAAGAAAAATTAGAGACAGATTTTGTTTGAAAAGAAGATTAAAAATTAAAATAAAAAATTATATTAATTACAATAGGTCACCTTTAATCACTCTGATTACAAGGTGATTACAACGTTAAAAGAATCCATTTTTCTGCTCGATGCTTTGGTGAACTTAGTTTTCAGTCATCGTCACTTTCCTCATTCCTGTCCTGTCCTCAAGTTTCAAGATGAGCCTCAACTGCGACTTCATCAAAAGTGCTTTCAACCCTTATCAGACGCATCTGACTCTGACACATTACTCGAATTTGCCGCCTACCTGTGGTGTCAGCGGTCCTCTTTAAAGTTATACTGTAGTTTTATCATCAAATTTACGGGAAATCTTCAGGATATATGCAAAATTCTCAAACGTAAAAGCAGTAAGATATAATAAATATTATAAAACATGAAACACTTTATAAAACTTTATAAAAACATTAACTTTGTCAAAGTGTATATTATTTAACAAATGCAAACTATTCAGACGTTAATAAAGAATATGAGCAGTAATTGTAATCATTCACAGCATACAGAATGAAAATATAGAATAACAAATTTCGCGCGGAAACGTAGCTCATCCTGAAAAGCAACTTTTCGCGACTTTTCCAATAGACAATGTTCACGATGCGCCATTCTTAGCTTTTACATCAGGGCGACATGCATGGCGGCTTGAATTAACGAGAGGCTTTTCGTATCTCAGCGTTATTACAGCTCTAAGTAATGCGCTGTGCTTAAACCCGTATTTACGACAACCGTGCAAAAACCTTTTGTCTTCGGACCGAAATAGTTTTCTTCGCCGATCGATAGCGCAGCATCAGAAATTTTTAATTTATGTCCTCCTGTAACAGAGACGCAAGCAATCGCGTGCGATTTTATTTGGCCTATAAAACTGCGCAATAGCATAAGAAACAACGATATAAGAATTTTATATTCATTCGGATAAATCCTGATTTCTGAATTTAGCAAAATCGCAACTAAAGCTTTGCAAAACAAATAAACAATAACTTGTTGTCAAGAAATACTTTATATATTATTATATCATTTACTTATAACTTCCAATGTTGACAATCCAATATTGCTGAACACTTCATCTCGATTAAAAATTTAATTTTAAAGCGTAAACTACTTTTAAATCTTTTCTACAAATTAGGACATTTAATAAGCCGTACAAAATATATCTCTTTTTCTTTTCACAGAGAGCTGCAAAAGATTGTAGATTGTATAATATATATTATAATAATTAAATGAGAATATGGCCCCAAGATTTAAAATAATTTAAAATATAATTTACCGTACGCGGTCTTCGCGATTGTAAGTACGTAATTTAACAAAGCTTAATAAAAGTCGTGTGTATTACATAAATTTAATTGAATAGGAAAATAACATATAAGATGTACAATATAAGAACGAACGTTTCGATTTTAATGTGAATTCTCTTCAGCGTAGAAAATTTGGTACAATAGAAAAAACAATACATCTCCTTAATCTCTTTCTCTCGATGTTAAATTAAAAGTAGTCCAATAGTAAAATAAAAGTTGAATCAAATTTTATAGTAATTTCCCGAAAGAGATCTATATAAAAATCGTGTAAAAGAGCGAAATAATAAAATATTAATAGACGGAATCATAATAAAAGTAAAAAATAAAAAATGAAGACATACTGTGACAGAAGAGAGTTCAAGTGATTAGTTACAATTAGTTACAATTAGAACGTATTCAGTGGTAATGGTGAACATGAGAGAGAATATTGTAATATATCTCTCTCTCCCCCTCCATCACACTATCTACATGAGAGACGGAGTGGGAAACTCATAGAATAACCAATAATATTAGTAAATTGGATCAAGAAATTCCGTGTCTTTTTGAAGATTTAGATTTTTAGACTGTTTTTTTATATGAATCATTTCCGAAATTAATCGTTATTAAAATGAACTCTTTCATCTAAGATAACCATGTTTTTCCAGTCAAATATTGTACGTCTTGTATACTATTTTCCTATTTAATTAAATTTATGTAATACACACGACTTTTACTAAGCTTTGTTAAATTACACGTACAACCGCGAGGGCTCGTACGGCAAATTATATTTTAAATTATGTAATATATATTGCAGAATAAGAAAGAAATAAATTAAATGTAATTCAGTAAGAATAACAGTTAGAATAGACTGGCGTGTGAAAATCAAATAATAATTACAAAAGCGCAATTCCAGTCAAAGCTAGAGGTCCCAGGTTCGATCCCTGGTTAAGGTATTATTTTTCGCAACAAATTCTTTGCAGGGATTCTTTGCATTTGATGGGAAAAGGGATTAATAAATCTTTGAGCATCATTATTAAATTGATTATCGATTTAATATTATGATATGATGCTATTTTTGTTCAGTTTATGACTGTGTTTGAAGACTGAAAATTGTTTTGTCGCATAATTTGATGATCTTAAAAATGTTTACAAAATCACACAAGAAACATTAGCACGAAGATCTAGCTTTGACCGGAATGGCCATTTTGTCAGTAAGAATAAATAAAGCTTTTTTAAAGACAAAAATTTCCCTTCAAAATAGAGCACCGATATTTCTTCGTTTCACCACAATATTATCTTTTACGCTCAACTTAAGACCTCTTCTTCTTGTAACGAGAAGAGAAAGGACGAGTCATATATCGAAGGTAATGGTACGTCAGTGAGTGATTTGTCTCCACCCAGCTATTTTTCCACTCGTTTATATTTTTTTGTCTACTACACCCTCTTTCCATCTTGCATGCAATATTTGAACATCTTATATCTTTAAAAAGATATATACAATATCACAATATTAATATTACACAAAAAGAACAATGAAGTATCTAAAAATTTAGCTATACATACAGATCTGAAAATAATTTTGTCAGATAATTATGTAGAATGCTCAAGTTTGTTCAAAATGGTCAAATTTTTTGCAATACTTATCATGTTTGAATATTCTACATAATTATTTTGACAATCTCACAAAATAATTTTCAGATCTGTAGCTAACTAAATTTTTAAATACTTCAGTAAAAAAACCATTCTTCGCACGTCGGCTGTCCGTGTCAATTTTGTAGAGATACCATAGCAGCTACATCAAATATTATTACATTCAAAGCTAATAATACAAAAATGCGCACAAATTGGTTTTCATTCATAATTACATTTTTTAATATTGCAATTAGATAAATCTCTTCCGTTTTAATCTATAAGTTCTATTATCGTGTCTGTAAATTCTATTATCGATTTGACTATTCTGATGATGTACTTTGTTAAGTTGATACAATATCAGATTTTTCTATCATATCTCAAATGCTTATCTTAAATTGCTAAGCTTTGCTTTTCGTCGACTTTTACCAACATGTCGCAATGAAACGGCGTCTCCAATTGATGTTGACAATCAAATTATGACGATGTCCGATTATCCCTACTCTCATTGAGAGATAACTATATAAATATGTATTTCAAAATCTAATCATTTCTATATCACCTTTGTATTCTCGACGAATATAAAAATAGGATCCGCGCACACGAGGCCTGAATTATTTCTTCCGCAAAGCTGAGTGAGAAGCACCCAACCAATGGACATCCCGTTCACTTATTTACCGTGGCCCCAAGCAAACTGATCGTGGAACATGTATTGAATTTTTCATACGGATCGCCTCGTCTTTTTTCCGTCGCTCGGGCTCTTTTTAAAAATTCCTGCGCGAGACCGGTAGCCTCGATTCTTCCCTGAAAGATTGAATGGCCGTTTCGCATTCACGAACGAAAGTGTTCTGTGCCGAAAATGCGCGTCGTGACACTCGTATTGCTATCAATTTCGCTATTCTGTACTTTGCAACATAGCCGCGGATACAACATCCTGGGTATTTGCCCGAGCGCAAGTTACAGCCACCAACAATCTTTTCAAGCTTTGATGAAAGCATTGGCGACTCGTGGTCATAAGGTTACCGTTTTATCAACCATTCCTTTAAAAGTAAGTAAATTTTTCCCTCATATTTTTTTGGTCTAATCCTTTGTCTCCTCACACACGTATCGTTTATCTAAATTATGTCGCAATCTCTTAAATAATAATTATTACATAAAGATATTAAAAAGTTTTATAGAATATTTCAGATATAATATAAAAGCTAAAATTTTATTTTTTATATAAAACAATTAAAGAATTTTTGCAGTAAAATTTTTGTTTTAAATTTATTAAATTACATTGTTTAAAATAACATATTTAAAAAGATATTTGCGTTCATTATTTTTGAAACTTGCTATTGCAAAATTAATTTACTTTTTTTACTCGATATCGTTCAATTGTACCAGGTACAATTCGACATTTGCCTATATATCGTTACTTGCGAAAATGACCTAATCAACAAAGTTGTACTCGTTGAAGATTCTAGGCGCTACACTGTTATTTTCATTTATTCTCGAAGTTTTACGATTTTAACCACATTTCGAATATTTTTTGACCGTTAATAGAATTTAAGTACAGACTGTATTTAAATCGAAATTATTATAGTTAGATCTGTTTTAAATTTCCGTTCTTGGATAGAAATCATTATACAAACATTAACAAAACAAATTTTAATTTATAATAACGGAAAATTTATAAATAGATATTTCACACACACACACACACACACACACACACACACACACACACACACACACACACACACACAC
>JANQDE010000103.1:30310-45483 GCA_037157785.1 Cephalotes varians | reverse complement strand
CACACACACACACACACACACACACACACACACACACACACACACACACACACACACTCTCTCTCTCTCTCTCCCTTTCTCCCTCTCTCTCTCCCTTTCTTCCTCTCTCTAAACTTTTTTAAGCTTTTTTTCTTCTCTCATTTCACTTTCTCCATTGCTACTCATTTTTTCTTTGACTTTCTTCTTTTAGGTTCTCTCAGATCGTTCGCCTGATGTCTTACTCCTTTCCATCTATTGTCTTGTGTAATCCTCCCTTTGCTTCCTCCTTTCTCTATCGCTCTTTCTCTTTCTTTCTCTCTCTCTCTCTCTCTCTTTCTAAACTCGAGTTCAAAGTTACGCAAACTTCGTTTAGCTTCAATTTACTTCTACTAACATTTCTCTTTGCTGAATGTGTCTTCTCACGGCTTGATGGTCCTGTTTCTTTCGCGGCAAAATTAGAGATTAAATTGTTCACGTAAACTGGATAAAACCTAACTAACGAAAACATAATTGCCTTGCACACAAACTATCGTGGTATTTTATCACTTTTGCCTTGAACAACAATTACTGATTCACCATTTAAATATTTTTTTTATTGAATTGTCTTTTATAATATTTAAAAATGACTCTAATTTTACTTTATTTATTATTTTATATTACTTTATGTTACTTTATTATTCTGTAATTTTTCTGTTTTACTTTTAAAAAGATAATTGTAAAAATATGATTCTAACATATATACTTAAAATTTTTTTATATTCGTAATTGATACTTTTTTGTATTTTTTCTCATTTTTTAGAATCCTCCACCGAATTATGAAAACGTTGACTTGTCATTTTCATATATAAGCAAGAATTGCACAGGATTAAGGTACATACTTATCACGTTTCGTAAATCAGTAAATTCTTTCATATCTAATCAAATTAATAATCTTAAGTTTTATCTTTGACAGACATATGGGAGCTTACGCGTTTCTCCATCAAAATTTATTAGGGGCGAATTATATATGCAGACATCAATTATTCAGTCCTACTATCGACGAGCTTATAGCGTAAGCTTAATGTAACAGCGATTAACCATAATTTAGAAATTTTAGCAATTTCTATTTTTATTCTTGACCTACAAGGAAAGAACAGTTTTGCACTGTCTAAAAATTTAGCTAGATACAGATCTGAAAATAATTTTGTTGATCATCAAAATAATTATGTAGAACGCTTAAGCATTGATTTAAAATTGGCTATTATAGATACAGATTTGAAAATAATTTTGTTGATCATCAAAATAATTATGTAGAACGCTTAAACATTAATTAAAAATTAGCTATTATAGATACAGATATAAAAATAATATTGTTTAGATCTATCAAAATAATTATATAGGACATTCAAACTGGTTGCTAGAATGTTACAACTTTTTGTATATAATTATTGTAATAGTCCAACAAAATTATTTTCAAAATCTGTATCTAGTTAAATTTTAGACAATAATAAGTTAAAAAAAGTTGATTGATGTATGAATACACAACTAAATGTACCTATTCAGAGTTGAATCTTAATGCCATTTTTATGCATGAAATATGTCACATTTCCCAGTCCCTTTATAGAAATGTAATACTGATTAATTACTTATTTTGAGTATTAAAAACACTGAATAACAATACTTTTAATATTCAAAATAAGTAATTTTAGTATTAAATTGATCAGTATTAAATTGGATTTCTGTAAGAGTTCTGTTTTAATTTTAATTTTTAGATACTTCAGCAAAATCGTGTTTTTTTCCGTGTACAAATATATAATTAACAATGCGTTTCTGTCGTCCCGTGTATGTACGAAAACGAAAATTACGACGACTTTAATAGTCTTCTAATCTAAACGCTAAACATGCTAAAACAATTCAATTCGAATTTGCTTGTTACAGAAGTAACAAAACATTCGACGCAATTATTATAGAGCAATTATGGTACCAATGTTATTACGCCCTCGTAAAGCACTACAACTTTCCCGTGCTGATTGGATTTTTGAGCGTGGGCAACTTGCCCTACGTAATGGATTCCGTAGGTGAGCTGTGCATGTCGAGCAACTTTCGCGATTTCATCGGCCTAGCAATTTTATTGTTTGCAAAAGTCATCCAGCGCAGGTAACAACTAGGGAGTTGCGAGCCTGGTCGGACGGTTCCGCAATGTCTTTCTACTGTGTTCGCATCCCACCCAGGTTGGCATCGGCGTCGAACGTTACTGCGCGCGGAAATTGACGTAAATTGTCGTTAAGCAGAAAGTGCGAGCAATCGGAGACCGGGTCTTCGTAGAAAAGGATAGATTACTCGGTAGTGCTTTAACTTGTACCGGTCTGACCCGAAGAGCGTTGGAGAAAAGGTGGTGAGGGACAACGCGCCAGCTCGCCGCCATTCGATTCCTTTACCTCGACGTAATTGAAGATACCCGAAAGTACTCTTCCGGATGAACGTAATAGACCGTGAAATGGATCGCCGTGGCTGCTACTGAAATATTTCAATTAAAGCCGGGCGAGAGTTTTGCGAAGGCGGACCGCGTATCGAAGTAGTAACGTTCCCCATTGATCTGACCCAATCACCGAGTTGAGTTTTCGAAGAAGTATATATCCTGACTGTAACACATCGCGTTTCTTCCTCTTGATCTATGAGAAAATTTACCGTATAATAATGCGCTTTTTTACTCATTCGAAACAATAAAAGAAAAGTAGTTTTAAAGCAAAAAGAAACGCATCGCACAATAAAGTATCCCTATATGTAACATATAACTCATAAGTACCATATTTCCGAAAAACTCAAGAGAAGCTACATTTAAAACTTTTGCATTTCACGATTAAATATGCCGCATTTTATAAATGATTAATTTTCGAAACATTTTGTTTTAACAAATGTTATTGCGTAGTTTATGATTGGCAGGAAATCCAGACGATCCCAACTTTAATCCAGACATGATGCATTCATTCACGGACAGAATGACAATCAATGAACGTATAGTGAATATCCTTTATACAACATACACAAGATTATATTATCGATACTGGCATCTACCAAAAGCTCAACACATGGCTAATGAACGGACACCCGGCACATCCGTTTATGACATCGATAAAAATTTTAGTCTAGTGATTCTGAGCAACAATCACGTGTTCGGTTACCCGAAGCCACTACTGCCGCATGTGATCGAAGTTCACAGCTTGCATATTTCGGAAAACCCCGATCCCTTGCCTAAGGTAAGCAATTACAACTATATTAAAAAAAAAAAACACTTACCGTAATCTAGTTTTAAGTAATTTTAATATGACGTTAAAAATACAGATTACAATTATTTAGTATCGAAAAAGTAGAGAAAGATCGCTGATGCTATGTGTGTCATATCATTTTATTTTTGATTCTTAAATAAAAATTAAAAATAAAACTTTAGAAACACAAACTAGAAAGTATTCTCTATTAGATGATGTAGCAATTTTTATAATACTGTTTCGAATTTTGCAATAACTAACTTTAATTAACTTTTTCGTAAGATAAGCAAAAATGAACATGTGAATCCTAAAACTGACTAATAATAGTAATATTACAAATTCCTATTCTTTTTCTTTTACAAAGAAATTATCTGTATAAAATGCCTACAAATTTAATGTATATAAGAATTTCTAAAATCTTTTCACTTCGATATAAAATGTTTTTTGTTGATTTATACGCATTTTATGCGTATAAAGTCTTGTAAAACGCAAACATATAAAGGAACGGTATATAAAAAATAGATTAAGTTGCTATCTTATAATCTGTTTTAATATAAAATATGGATTTTTATTTCTTTAATCACCTAACAGATTTTGTTTTTATCAGTATTAATATATCAGTATTAATATAGTACAATATTTAATTTTCGAGAAAAGAAGTGTCACTTTAGGATACCTATCAGTATTGGCGACTTTTTTTAATGAGCTTGAAATAATAAGTTCCCAAATAGCACCGATGATCCATAATTTAAAAAAATTTCTTTTCGGTAATTCAAAAATAATTCCATAGAAAAATATATTTTAACTTCTATGAAGTTAAAATCAAAGTTGATTTGAAAAAAATCCTTTTTTTTGTAATCACAATAGATTCGAAAAAATCGCTCACTCGCGAGCAATATGCGATACCGCCGACAAATGGATGCGGAATTTTATCTCTTGAATAAAAAATACAGGATAGAATAAAAAGTGCAGCAATATGAGATTTCTCAATTACATGTTCTAATGAATATTTTGAAAGTAAACCCCCAAAATTAGTCTCCGAAATAAAAGTAAATAAAATGTTTTGATAGTACAACTTCATTTAATTCTGTGAAAATTAATTAAGAACTTGTAATATTCCTGAGAGATATATATATCTATGTTTACTGAGATACTGTTTAAAAACTATTTCAATTTTATTGCGAATTCTCAACTATAAAAAGATTTCCTTTTGTATCCGAAAAAGAGTTTAGAATTGATGTAAAAATGAAATCTTCTGGAACTCTTAATGTTTTTATAAATCAGAAATGAGACGAAAGAAAAATACATTTCATAATTCGGAGATTGAAAATAAATTATTTTTTGGATTCTCTAGGTTAAATGCACAACTGTAGGCATAGAATATATTAACAATTATATCTTTTACTTGTTTCCACTTCAAGATTCTTTTAATCGTACATTTACAGGAAAAGACATTTAGATTATAAAATGGAATTAAACAATTTATCGAGTTACACGCACATTTTTCCTACTTGTGTCTGAGAGTTGATATTTTTACGTCGATTAAACCTTCGCTTCTCTAGTTCTAAGTACCATCTCGGAAAGACGAAATTGTGTGTCGTACGAGAATGATTTCTCCCGGGGAAATACATACCATTCTCACAGGTGACCAATAATAGTCAGTTGGTTGAAGTTTACCAATGACTCAGCGTAGCGACGTAAAGGTAAACGTCATTGCTATTTACCGCGAACCGTTCTAAGTCTCCCAAGGGCCGACAAGAAAAATATTATTGAAAGAGTATTTCATTGAAGATCCTTCACATAAAAAAAATAACCGGAATAAGCGGAATCGCCTCTATGTTACAATAGTTGTTTGCATTCTTCACACGTTAATCTAAGAATACACTGTCGAAAACATTTATTTATAACAGTAATTGAATTTTAGCTAATTAAGTACATAATTAAGCTAATAATTATTATTTAATCATTGAAAATGCATTTCTCTTTTTCTTAAAACTAGATTGAAGTTTTATATATTGGATTTTAATTTAAAATTAGAAATTTGATTAAAACATTGGTCATACATTATTAATTTATATTTGAAATCTTAAGAGAATTAATGAATATTAAAAGAAAGAGAAAAAGATAGAGAAATTAAAAAATGATTTGTGTGTGTGTGTGTGTGTGTGTGTGTGTGTGTGTGTGTAAAATATTATAATATAAATTTATAAAAAAAAATTATAAAAATTGTAGCTTGATAAAAATAGAAGTTAAAGCTATTAGACGTTTTAATAGCAAATGTTAATAGCTGTCATTTAGTTTATCAAAATTACAGTTTTTTAAATAAATTTATCTGTTTACTTGTTTACGAAGATGCATAAAGATAACTGCAGTTACCACGTGATCTCGAACGATGTCGAGAAACGGAACGTGACCACGGTAATGTGTGAGCGTCTTTATACACATACACCAGAATGTATCGAAATCCATGAACAGTTGTAATTAATAGGACAAAGCCTTCGGCTACACATTGCGCATATGGAACCACCATCGCCATGTCTGCTATAAAAGCTAGCGCAGGTTTCGCAATTAACAAAGGAAGTTGCATTATCAGTAATATCAGTAATATCGCATTAATAGCATAATCGGTTCCATTTGCGTCCTATTGCAGCAGTTGCTAATATAGTTTTGAAAATACAAAAGTTACATAACGAATGAATATATTTTATAAAACAATAATGCCTGTATGACAAAAATAGCATTTAATTATTGCAACTGTAATGAAACACGTGATCTGTTAGTAAGATCTTAAAAAGTTGTTGCTTTATATTTTATTATCTTTAATCGTAATTATTTAAAATATTGTTTAGCTTTAATTAAGTTTGTATTCGGTTACTTTTTAATGTTAACTATTTAAAAACCAACGATTTTATCGAGCGGAATAGTTTTACATTTCAATAAAAAATTGATGGCACAATATATTTTAAAAATACGAACATTATTATTTCCATTCAAATATGTATAACGTTGTGAAATATTTTGAAATTTCTTTGTGTGCACGAGTCGCTTCTTGTTAGAGATACAGTTCGGACCAAAATACAACGTATTTATCACCATATCTGTCACACTTCTCTTAAACACAATTTTCACTACTGTACCAGGATATTCGCGAATTTCTGGACAACGCTCAGGACGGTGCTATTTATTTCTCTCTGGGCTCAAATCTGCAAACTGACCAACTACCCGCTGGACCTTTGACCGCATTATGCAACGCCCTGGGCTCGCTCAAGCAAAGAGTTCTATGGAAACATGATGGTAACATGGCTATTCATCCGACCAACATCAAATTTGTAAAGTGGGTGCCTCAACAAGCGGTCCTCGGTAAGGCTGCCCAAGGCTAAACTGACCAATTCTTTACCTCGTTCTCTTTGAAAGAAGAGGATCAACCGCGAGATATGCACTTACAAAATAGCTCGATGAGAAACTGGAATTTCTTTGTGCTTGAAGACAGAGAATTGATAAAATTATAAAAAGGATATACCGTGCAAGAAAGAGAAAGAGGGGGGGGAGAGAGAATTTATTTCCGAATCTTAGTTCAGTTTTATATAACTATGACCCTTATCATATTTACAAATCTATAACATCTTATTTTAATCTTAATAATAGCTCGTCGAATTCAACACTACTTTTTCTTTGAGAAAAATGTTGAAGAATTATTAAAAGTTATTGCAACATTTTAAATTTAGAAATATTTAGTAATAACAACATGTCATAACGATGTATAGTGAATGATCTTAGCTGTTGGAAAAAAGAGAATTTGCCGAAGATTCAATTATTTAATCTCGTTTATATAACACAAAAATTTTGCTTTAGACATTGCTTAAGGCATTTTCTTAAAAATTAAAAAATCAATCTGAAATTAATTATAAAATCTATTATTAAAATTATATAAGAAATTGTAAATATATTTTACACATTCTGCTTAATTTAAACAGAGTTTATTATTATCAATGCATAAATATCGTTAATCAATCTAGATTTCGATCGCAAGTAACGATTATAATTATACGATTATATTGAATTACTAAAGAAAACAATTTTACTAACTTGAAATATGTGTACTAATGTGAAACTTTTCCAGCTCGCGAACGAAATGTTAAATTTAACTGAATTGTCCAATAACGATCTCATAAGAGCCTTATGTATTGCCAAAGTACTCGAACTGCTTGTTCGCTATTACCATAAATGAGTTGAGAAACTTATTTAAATCTTTAACAATTACATTCTTATTTTGTTAACGTACAATGGATTTGTCGGATTCGTTAAGCGAAATTCAATGCAAAAAAGAAACGATGATGACGACGACGATTACAAGGACATATCAACCGTTGCACGCAGATATTCAACAAAGTTACGAGTTTTAAAAGACGTTAATTTTCTCCGACTAGGCGCAATATTTTTTGAACGTAAACTTCTTCATGGTCCGGAATCTTTAAACGATTTGAAATTAATTACACGGTTATATCGCGACGCCACGCTATTCCGGCACTGCTTAACGCCAGAGACGAGTTATCCTTTACATCGAGAGACACGCGGCTGGATTTCAATCGAACAAAGTCCCAGCAATCGAAACGGCATCGCTGCTGCCACGTTTCGAAATGATCATCAAAGCTGTCTCCCGATCGAGATCGCGTTACTCGGTTGTTTGAATTCGACCAACGTTTGCCTCGCCCTCTCGCGTCACATCAAAGAGAAAAGTAACGTAGAATATAAGAAAGACCGATGCACACGTCGATACCAGGCCCTTTCCCGCCTTTGGATGGTTGAAACGCGTTATTTTTGCGAGAGTCGCTTAAGGGTAAGTATTGGAATAAAAAAAAATTGCCAACAACACTGCCGCGACCAAGGAAAATACAGCCACGGACTAGTATAGTGGAATGAAGTGAAACGATAACTCATGACGCATGCGGCGGTGAAATTCTCGCGGGAAATTCTGACAAACAACTCCTGTTGGCAGTAACGCAACTGGCTCGATGCAAATGCATAAGCGCACAAAGTTTTATGCACGTTGATAGACAGGCAGCGGTTGCATGCACGAAGAACGTATTAGTGTTGGGAATACGAATGATGACTAGAAGAAATGACGTGATTATATCGAAACTTCGGGATTATCGACGTATCACAAACTCGTTATATAATACCTTTCAGCGTCCGTGTTCGATACCCTCGATATGATCTCAACATCCATATTATACGGGATATCGCAAAAAATATCCATACAAATTTAATTTTAATAACTGTATTTATTAAAATTAACAAAATTTATTTATTTGTTTATTAATAGAACAACTAAACTCTGCATCGCAATAAAACTTTTTATAAATGACTTTGAATATTTAAAGTACTTGTACGAAAAAATTGCGATTTTTTTGTTATGGTCTTTTAAAATAATTTAATTTTTATATAATAAATAGAGTAAATAAACTATGAAAATGTTGTTAAATAAAAATATAATGTTAATCGCACAACTTTTACATTTATATAGTTTATTTAAAGTATATATAAATATTAAAACATCAAATAAATTTAAAACACGGCCAAATACGGTCAAAGCTAGATGTCAGTGCTCAATAATAATTCTATTTTTATTTAAATTAAACTATAATCTAGTACAAAATCTAGTAAGAAATTAAATAATTAAAAATAAAATTATTATTGAGCACTGACACCTAGCTTCGACCGTATTTGGCCGTGTTTTAAATTTATTTGATGTTTTCATATATCGGTCGAAAAGAAATTTAATATTAAAACATTTCCAATTTTGATTTACTTTACTGTAAAAATGATACATCCTTAATTTTAAGTGAACAATAATTTTATTACTTAGAAATTCATTGCTCTTTAAGGAAAATTGTTCACTTTTATACAAAAAATTTTCTAGAATTATATAAACAATATATGTTAAAAAAGACGTGCTCTCTCCCTAATATATTGTTGTATAAATTTTTCAGATAAAATATATTCCGATTGAGAAATGTGTATCGCGTTACGTATATATAATGAAAAAGAATCTCATTCCCCGGCATTTGTATGATGATAAAAAATGCACATCCAGCGGAATTTCATCGGAATATTCCGCGCGCGTTGATACTCGAATGCGATCAATCGGCCGTAAAGAGCGACGCGAAAAAATAAATACGACATGCAGACATTTTTATGAAATCTCGCGTCGCATCTCTCGGTTGCTCGTGATCAACGCTAGGACTTCGCTTCCACCTCTCATCACTCTTTCTCTTTTCTCTCCATCTTTCTCTCTTTTCTCCCTATCTTTCTCTCTCTTTCACCGCGGTTTTCATCACTGTCCCGCACGCACCAATCCCCTGGTAATTCTCAAAAGTAAATAATCCGTAAAGCATCATTTTACTTTATGTATTTACGCCGCTTTTATATATCTAGCGCATCCCAAGGTGATAGCGTATATGATGCAGGGCGGATTGCAGTCCTTTCAAGAGGCGGTGCACTATGCCGTGCCTGTAGTCGCAATTCCCTTTTTTGGGGATCAGTATTTCAATGCACGTAAAATTCTAGACGCCGGTATCGGACTGACACTGGACATCGACACCATAACCGAAAACTCCATCGTACAAACGCTCACGGAGATCGTCGAAAATAAAACGTGAGTATGACCCGGTTCTAACACATATTCGCGTCAATAACGTGATCTTTCGAAAAATTAATCTTGGCGTTTTCCTCTTTCGATCACTATTCTTGAGTCGTAGTCATTTATAAAAGGTATGTCCAAACAGGGCCGAATGTAATTTATGATCTTTTCCTATCAAATCTTTTCCTATGTCTTATATACACTGTAAACTGTTACAATCCTAAATTTCTTGATTACAAAATAATTATGTGATATATGAATATAATACAGGAAAAAAGCAAGTAATATGAAATACATTTTTAATTAACATTACTCCGATATAAATATATATAGACTTTTAATTTATGCAGAACTAACTTTTAACAAATATGTTAGCTATAACGCTAATTAATGAAAGTCTTCTAAATTTAAGGCCGATTTTAATATCAACAAAAAGTAAAAAAGGAGGTTTAAAAAATGGGATATAATACGAGTCAAATTTTACGAATAGTAATAGGTAACAATAAATATAAAAAAACTTGTTTATTTATATAAACTGATCAAACTACAGTTAAAATACAGTTAATAATTCATATCTTTACCGTATAATGATGCACAGAAAATAAAATAACGTTATTGCGCATATAGACAAAAAAACATAAAATTGAATTTTATATCATTAAATTATTATGTAAAATAAACATTATCATGTAAAATATATATTTTTATTCATAACAAGAATAAAAACATTTACATTTTTGTACTTGAGTGATCTAAAATGACAGTTTATATAAAATAATTTTATATAAAATAAAAATCAGTGCACATGAGAAATAAATTTAAAGTATGGAAAATTTATGAGAGATATAATTATAAAAAATAAAAAACTTCATAATACTTTATAAATGTTATAATATATTTCATATTTTCTACCCTTGAAGTATTTCATATTACCTGCACATCTTAATATAAAACAAAATCTTCCCGTGTTAATAAAGGAGTTAAGAATCGTAATTAAACAACGTAACATTATTCATAATATTATTGGAAGCATCTATAAATATAAATTAAACATTAAAGAATTTACTTTGAGCTTATGAGAACACGGTTAAGGTAATGCTGTGATATCTTCAATAAATAAGTGCTAATATCTAAAAAAATGCTAAAAAAGCTATTGTCACACAAAGTTCCTTGTTTATTATAACATGTTTTGTAACAACTGCAACTACTTCCAGCGATTGTCAATTGAAATGCAATGCTTTCTTTAAAAAATAAGTTCCTATTCGATTTTATCTGCTTTTTTATCCTAGCTTTTGCATTAACATTAATTTGGATTAACATTAATTTGGATTAATTTTAAATATAAATTAAATGGAATGCACTAAAATTAATCGAAATATTTAACTATAATCTTTGAGAATAATTGGTCAGTTGTAATCTTTGAGAAAATGATCGATCCATTTAAATACTGATTAAACTGAATACGATTTCAACATGTGTGCCAAAATTGTAATTACAGGTATTTGAACAATATCGAAACGATGTCGGCGATTGTGCGGGACGAATTAGTGAAACCTATAGACAGGGCAGTGTGGCATGTGGAACACGTATTGAAATTTCCAAACTCGAGACATTTACGATATCATGGACACGATATGCCATGGCTACATTATTATGCAACGTATCTATGCTTAGGTATAGGTCTCGCTTTACTATTATATATTAGTCACATATTGCACAACATTATTGGTGCTATTGTAAAAATTAGATGCGTAAGTAACATAAAACGATGGATAAGAAACTTGAAACGAAAGATCGATTGATGTAAATTTACAGAGCAAACATATGACGATATGCAATTAAAAGAAAGTTTCGTTATATTATTCTTGTGTAATGCTTACAATAAACAGATGAATAACATATTATTGATAATAGAAAGATGTGTCTTTTGCTTATATTTTTTACATTATTACATTATTTCATTTATTCTAAATAATTCTTCAAAAGTGTTGAGGAATTTTTTTAACTTGAAAAGGAAATTTGTATCCATATTCGTATTTGTATCACAAATTCTATGAAAAGTAAATTAAATATGAGTGAAAAATCAATGGGAAAAGCAATATTCTGTCAAATTTAATTTTTCTGTCATTCATTACATTTTCGATAAACAATAAACGATCAAATGAAGTCTCGAATTTATCGACAAAAGCTATGCTTAGATATCGTTATCTGCAAAAGATAATTCAGAAAGGCAAAAAAACGCTATCGTAAACATAATCATTTCCAACTATACTTTACGTATCGACGCTTATTTTACATTATATTATATTTTCAAACGGATAAAGTCTCTATATCTATTTAAGTATTGTAACATAAAAAAATAAGATTTACATATATAGGGTGTTCCCCCTTCGTATCGTTCGCTACGATTTTTGAGATATTTCTGGATTAACGACAAAAAGTTTCGAAAAAAAGTTATCCTCATTAGAAACTAACAAACTTTTGTTCGAAACCGATACGGAAACCGTTTGACCGATACGAGGAACACCCTGTATACGTACAGCAAGAAATAAGATTATTGATTACTAATTATATATTTCTTCCGATTACGATTTTATGTAAAATAAACACAAAATGAAAATTAAATTGATACATTTCTTAGATTTATGAAACAGAAAAGAAACCTCGAAAATATTTTATTTTTTAAATAAATCATATATAACTCGTTGCACATCAATGTCAAATAGAAGTTTATTGTTTGATTGATGAAAAAAAAAATGCATGTTGTCCCTACATTCAAGATAGATTTCTAGACTTGTTCATTTCCTTTTTATTTTGTTGTTGCAGTTTTTAAGCTCGTCTAATTTCAAGTCTCAATAATATTAAGAATATCTCATATTCTTTGTGCGAAGAAAGTAGCAGCAAGTTGCGAATTAATCAACTTAGATTAACATTAGTCCAATATAGATGGAGGTTAAATTTTTAATCTCTCATTTACCATCCCGACAAACTGCAATTGAGCTCCACCAGCAATTCCAAAACTCCACCTCCGCGAAATTTTCCTCGATGTCCTCCGCGAACTTTCCCTCCACGTCATCCGTGAAATTTCCCTCGATGTCCTCTGTGAAGTTTCCCTCGACAATCGGCGCACACTCGTAATATTTATATACGTACTTCACAACAGAATTTAACAGAGACGAAAAGTTACACGTCCGGTAGACGATTGTGCGCGTGAGAAACCGTGTTTCGAATATGCTATACATATATGATATAGTAAAGTCTTCCTAATTTTGATCCTATGGGGCAATAAAAGCGATATCCCAAAATTATGGAATACCTTCATCATAGCACGAGCCTGCCAATCGCAGTGTATTTGCGCGAACTCAATTACGCACATTAAGCTGTGAGATTATATATATGTATACATATATACATGTGCATATATATGTGCATATACCTAGCGGAGCCGCCTATTATGATATGGACAACATTAATGTCTATAAAGTGTGTGTAAAGAAAAATTAAGATTAAGCCCCAGTAGATAATAAATGTAGTAAGCCTGAATGTAGTAAGCCTCAAAAAATTAATCAATCACATTCGAATTTGAAAAGAATAATCGACTATGATTGGTCAATTTCTTATAAATTAAGGCTTACTACACTTGTTTTAAATTAAAGATGCCAGAGTTAAAGACGCCAAATTTAACGAGATTCTTTGCCTTCTACAAAAGTCGAAACCTCGAATCTGCCCGCGGAATTCATGATGATTCATCCATAAGAATTTTCGACGAGGGAATTCGCATTCGTTTATCATTATCAGACATTGCATGCGTAACATCGCAATGGTGGTGCACTTTCGTACCTTCGCGTTCACAAAACACACACACACACACACACGCGCGCGCGCGCGCGCGCGCGCACACACACACACACACACACACACACACACGTATAGAGTAAATTAAACATCAAAAAAATTTCAGAAGCTACAAAGTAGCTAGATATTATGTGTAGCATTAAAAATATATACAAGATATGAATTTATAGAATAAATTATAACATAAATAAAAGTAATAAAATAATAAAACAAGCGCGAAACGAGAATCGACAATGCGATGCCAAAATGACAATCTAGTTGACTTTCCTCAAAAGTTATTTTTCGAAGATTAATATTTCATGAAATAAATTGCATTTTTAAGAAAAATTTAATGATTTAAAAGTATTTACAATTTACACTTGTACAATTTACACTTATGTCACAACAATCGCTTGAATATAAATCCTGTCCCGCGGGAACAGAACAAGCATTGTTCTAGCAGCGCTCGGACCACAAAGAAATATTCTGTTTGTAAGGACATTTTTAAATTAAATAAAAAAAAATTTTTTTTAAATAATATTGTTATTTTAAATTAAATATGCTGATTTTAATCATGAAATTTTCAAAGTGTAAAACTTAGGAAGATTTACAAAAAAAATACTGCTGTCGTAATCTTTACAGCATATTATTCCTTGAACATTTCTAAGTTTTGTGTTTTAAAACCAACTGTCGCAAAGTGCCCGTTCATAGATAATGTTTTTTTAAATCAATTTAGAAGAAAATAAGAATCATAAAAAAATTAATAAATAATTATAAATTTATATAAAAAAAAATTATAATATTTCTGTTATAAATCTTCGTTTATAACGTTTATAATAAGAAAGAGAAGTAAATATATTAATAATCGAATAATTGGAATTTACTTGACATATTTTCATAAGACAAAAATTAACGATAGTAATAATAAACGTTTTGTGAAAGTAACACATTAACATTTTGATTTTTATTTTGTTTATAAATTAAAATTATTTTTATTAATTATTTTTAATATTTATTTATTATTTTTAATTTTCATTATTTATTTATTATTTGAATTTTTATTATTTATTTTGATTTATTTATGTATAATTTAGAAGAAAATAATAATCATAAAAATAAATAAATAATCATAAGTTTATATTTTAAAAAATTATAATATTTCTGTTATAAATTTTCATTTATAACGTTTATAATAAGAAAAAGAAGTAATAGAGAGAGAGAGATGTATTAATAATCGAATAATTGGAATTTATTTGTAAATTGCAATTATTTATTTTTATATTAATAATAATATTTTGTTGTTCACACGTATGTTTGTTTTATTATTTTTATTTATGTTATAGTTTATTCTATATTTATTCTATAAATGTATTATATCTTGTATATGTGTGTTTTTTATAACAATATCTGACCATTTTGTAGCTTCTGAAATTTTTCTGATGTAGTTTTAATCTATTCTATACGTGTGTGTGTGT
>JANQDE010000103.1:3396-30205 GCA_037157785.1 Cephalotes varians | reverse complement strand
TGTGCTGATACATTGTATATATTTATTTTCTAATTTTTAAAATACTTGCGATCATTTATTTGAAGATAAAAACAAAATTACTTACACTTTGTTCAGCTATTGTCATTTTGGCTCTCTGCAACGATCGCATCGTGTACAGTGACGGTGCAATCTTCGCCAGGTATTCCTCTCCTCGACATTCTCGACTGTTTCGCAAAAAATTTGAAAGGCACGGCACATCGTGAAACTCAACTCGCTATGGGTAAGGAGTTGATCTTAGAATTGAAGTTTTACCGTCGCCGCGGAACTGGAACTTCAGTTATTCGGAGTCACGATTTTCCTTGTCGGGGAACACACACTCGCGACGCGATTAACACGCGAGCGTTTAATAATGATCAACGAACACTAGCGGTATTGTATATCGCCGCGCGACTGTAAAACGATATTCTCGCTTTGAATCGTGACTTCTGCGCACACGCGCATGCGCATATGCGTACGGGATTTGAAACCGCGACAATCGTTCATATAAAACTTTTGGGGCGGCCGTGTACGAATTTAAATGCGATAGAGTCTCGTCTTTGTGTGTGCGATATTCTCGCGCCGTGCATTCTCGAATCACAATTCTCGCGATGTCGAATGTGACGTAATTGTTAACAAAATCGCGGCGTATCGCGCAGAGATGATGGAGACGATTCGAACAGTCGAGCGGGCGCGAGAGTATGCGAAACCATTGACGAGGCGTTACAGTAGACTGGCAACCGTGGATGAATTTTTACGCCCGGGAAAACTTGAGGAGCACCGATTGGCTTTCAAATGTGTTGACAGTTGACTGCTGCTTCGCATTCTGAACTTGTTGAATTAAACAGGCCTCGTACTTTGAATTGGTTTAATTAAACAGATTCTGTATTTTAAACTTATTACACTAAACAAATTCCGTATTCTAAATCCAAAATTAAACAGGTCCCTGTATTCTGAATTCATTGGATTAAACAGGCCCGTTCTGAACTTATAATAATAAAGGGAGTTTTTGCAATACCATCTTTTAGACAGTAAAATCCATTGACATACAGAATTGGAAGTTCATACTATTATCTGCCTCTCACTCCACGCGTGTCTCTACCCTCACCACCATCCCCTGCCATCAGCAATCCAGTATCCAGTTCTGTATGTCGATGGTAAAATAACGTTATCTGATCGAAAAATGAAATTGATTGAGCGAGGCGATCCGACAGGAGTGGACGTGTTTCTGTCCCTGCATCATCTTGAATTTTTTGAATTGGCCTATCCTTATGCATTGTGTTTCAACATTATTTTGTATTTTATTCATACGAATTATTTCATCATCCTGAAGTTTTTGAGACTTCTTGGCCGATTTGATCCCCGCCTTTTCTGGGGACCACTAGCTATTACTAATAAGAAGAAGAAGAAGATCTGAGCGACGTGCGTTCCATGTTCTATGATCGAATGTCACTAGAGGTACGTTCCGTTTCACACATATGCACGCATTTATCTATAGTATATGTCACATATACTATAGATGAACGCGCGCATATGCGTGAAACGGAACGTACCTTAGATATGCGTTAATCTTCGAATCGAAAAACGGAATTCCTGTTTAATTTAAAGTTTAGGGCTAGTATTCACAGTTGGATATTATATTTGAGGGCCATTTTACAATAAGCCAAAGCCATAAATGAGAAATCAGAGGCAATAAATTGACCACAGAAAAATGTGAAAAAAATACTTGATTATGATTGATCAATTTATTGCTTCTGACTTATGACTTATGGCTTATTGTAGAATGGCCTTAGCCCCGGTCTACAATAGGTGTAGTAAGCCTTAAGCCGTAAGAAATTAACCAATCATGATCGAATTTGAAGAGAAAAATGAACTATGATTGCTCAATTTCTTACGGCTTAAGGCTTACTACACCAATTGTAGACCGGGGCTTAAGACCATCTTAAGTATAGTCTTAAGATGTCGTAAGCCAATCACAGAGCCGTATTAGCGTCTTAAGACATTACTTAAGACAATCTTAAAATAAGAATCGATTATTGGCTCTGGCACACAGGACGCGGCAACGCGGTGGCCAATCACCGTCTTGCTTTCTAATGGCTCCGTGCCATTAGAAAGCAAGACGGTGATTGGCCACCGCGTTACCGCGTTGCCGCGTCCTGTGTGCCAGAGCCATATGAATACCGGCCTAGGATACGGAGTCTGTTTAATTTATTAGACTCGATCAATTTCGTCTTTCGACCCAATCACGTGACTTTAGCGTTTACCGTATCTGAAAGACGGTATTGCAAAAACTCCCCATAAATTAAGCAGACTCCGTATCCCAAATTTTAAATTAAACAGGAATTCTGCGATTCGCAGATTGATGCAGATCTGTTCGTATTTAGTGACATTCGGCCATAGAACATGGAACGAACATCGCTAACCGACACATATCGAATGCTTCAGGAAAACGCTACCAGCGCTATTGTTGTCGTTCTATCTTTGTTTTACATCTAATGAACGATAAAGACAGAATGATAGCAATAGCGATAATAGCGTCTTCCTGAACGCGTCTCCATCGTGTTCAATAATAAAAAAAAAGTCGCGATCCAACTGAGACGGATGTGTTCTTGCCTCATAATCTTTTGAAAGTTTTTATCTTTTGTCCATTGTATCACTTATCGTTTTTGGCCGAATGGACGGATTTCATGTACGGGAACGATGCCATTAATTGAGAAGAAGAATCGTGTCCAATAGATTTGTATTGAAACGAAGAGTGTCACATTTTAAATGAGCATTTTTTCACAGTTTGCCTGTGCAATCAGACAAAATACTTCACTCCGATTTATTTACGAATATCGTAGCGTGATTTTTTGAGATGAAAATTCGGAGCTGCGCGTAGGTGTGTCAGCCGGTTCTCCTTCCAAGTTTCTTATGGGAATACAATCGTGAATAACGGTACCAGTCACAGTAAATCTTCGCGCGATGACCACGTTAAGCGGATTTATAGAATTCTTCCAGAAAGGCAAGGTAAATACAGCTAATGGTTTGTGGCGAATAAATTTTAAGATAGACTAACCTAGAATTTCCGTCAAGACAACAATATATTTACCTTCCCCGTAATTATTTATGTTATCGCTTGGATATATGAGATATGTATCGCGAAATGTATTTTAAAAGTCAATTTGTATTTCTGTGTCTTACTTAGTTGTTAAAGAAATGCATTTGTTTATTCATATATATTGTAATTACAGACATTTAGGCCAAAGAAAAAATTTGCTCATGGAACGTTGCGTTACTCTTTACACAAGCAAGCTCAAGCTTCTCTCAATTCTGGGATCAATCTAAGATCTGTCGTTAAATTACCTCCAGGAGAAGATATGAACGATTGGATTGCCGTTCATGGTAAATGAAATTTGTTTAACATGTTGACGCTGGCGTATACCAGTGGTAGAAAATAATTTAAATTACAATACTGATGTCAACGTGTTAATAGCAATATAAAGATTTGAGTTATGCAAAAGTTTTGTTAAAAGTACTTTGGTATTCACTTTCTTGTTTTTATATTATATTTGATATGAAAAGAATTCTGAATACTTTAATCTTATTTTAAGAATCTTATTTCCTTGAAGAGAATACTGGGGATGATATAATTATATATTCTTTTTTCTTTTTTTAGTTGTGGACTTTTTTAATAGAATAAATCTTATATATGGTACTATATCCGAGTACTGTGATTCAGCATCTTGTCCGACGATGAGTGGTGGAGCACGTTTCGAATATTTGTGGGCAGATGGTGAAAAATATAAAAAGCCAACAGCGTTACCGGCACCACAATATGTTGCCCTTCTTATGGATTGGATCGAAGCTCAAATAAATAACGAAACAGTTTTTCCAGTGTCAACAGGTTTTACAATTGTTTTTATAATGCTTTATGTTTAATTTATTTAATATAAAGTAATCTTGTTTTATATTTTATATATGGATATATAAATATTTCATTATAGATGTGCCATTTCCCAAAACATTTGTGCCACTATGTAGAAAAATCTTGACGCGCCTCTTTAGAGTTTTTGTACATGTGTATATCCATCATTTTGATCGCATTGTAGCAATAGGAGCGGTAAGTATATCAATTGAAATACTTTTAGTACTTTATTACATTACAGAGACTTTTAAATGAGTATGTGTATTATTATTTTAGGAAGCGCATGTGAATACATGTTACAAGCACTTTTATTATTTCGTAACAGAATTTGATTTAATTAATTCAAAGGAATTAGAACCATTAGCCGAAATGACTGCTAAAGTTTGTAAGGATACTGCTTCTCCTACTCAAAGTACAGTACCATTCAATAATCAAAGCAGATAATTATTTTGTAGTCACACTTGACAAAACCGATATAATTACAATTTAGTAATATAGAAAATAGAAAACTAAAGAGACAAAGAGAAGAAAATCATAGTAAGACTCATTTTATATGAGGGTAAAATATAGTTTGTGAGATCTTACTAATTATATACTTTTTTTTTAAATCTACTGCAGGAAATATCAGCATTAAAAGAATATGTCTTATTGCAAAAATTTTCTTATTAGCATATTTGTAAATATAAAAAATCACTTATTAAATATTTAATTTAAAAAAAAGAAAAATAACCGCGATATAACGATCTATTTTACTTTTACAAAAAAATTTGTATTCTAATATTTATATTATAATTATATACCCTTAAAATATACTCTACTATAAATAATTAATCGAATTGATATCAATGGCATTAATCCATTCAACGTCGAGTTGACCAATCATATCTGATTGGATAGTCCTAGGTGCAATATTTAATAGTATTTAATAAATTATCCTTTTATATATTTATGTATACATATATATATATTCAATTTCATTTATGCATATTATTTAAGTCATTGTAATAAAAATTATAATGAAAATTGAATCTCAAAACTTCTTTATTATGAGATATTAAACATTTAACTTTTAAATTGAAGATATTTTGTTGAATCTCAATTTTATTTCTTCTCTTTAGTATCTCTTTAATATCTTTTTTCATATAAGACATTATATTAAATTATATTGATTATATAACATTGTCCAGTTCTCTAAAAATTAGTTGAGCAATTTTCTTATTTTTTATTTCATTTGCTATATACATTTTATTCAATTCTGTATGGATTATCAAATATATGCAAAGACATCCTTTTTTTTATGTGAAATATGATATACTACAAATATTAATTATGTAAAAAATTTAGAAAAATTTAATTATTTAACAAAATAATAGAAAGATTAGAAATAATAGAAAATTTGTATTACAGTTAACAATTAGTAATTTAGACATTAATTAATAATTCAAACATTTATTCTGGAATATAAAGCTTATTTAGATCTGTGCAACATATACATAATAAAAATAATAAAATGAAGGGAAAATGCTATTAATCATTTCCTATTAAATATTTAATTATTTTGTGTGCGAGGCATATAAGGCAAGCAAACATTATTTCAAATTTTCGTAAATATTTAGAAATTTTTGTCTTTCTATTCTATTTCTTAAGATACATTTTAACTTCAACATTTTTATTTTATTAGCTTATTTACATGACAAATTTCAGCACTTGATGTTTGAATTGAAAAAATAATTGAATTGATAAAATTTCAATACAGAATTAATACAATAAAAAGTTTTGTCTTTTATAATCTATATAGTTATATATAAGTATATTTTCATATAATTCAAATCCTTACAATATTAGATTCGTACAATCTCATTTACGCCAAAGATTATTACGCGATAAATTGTAATGAATTTTTTTATATTATGTATTAATAGATAAATGTAAATATTACGATTTAACTAACTCTCAAGTGCAGACATGCAATTTTTCACTCATTTTTCAACTCGACCATGTTTATATTTTACGTTGTTTTTTAATGGTAATATTGATTATATCCTATCTTTATTTCTATATTTGTTAAGTGAACGATATTCAAATCAATCAATGAATAGATTATGAAGTTAATTGAATTATTTTACTGAAAGTCATGCCTGTACTTAAGATTTAAAATTTATTTAAACGTATTTCAAATTATAGTACTATTCACATACTATGATAAATACAATCTAAATACAGTCCAAAAAAAGTACAAATATCGATTGAAATATTCTGCTTCCTTTGTATCTATTGCTAAATAATTTAGCATAAATTGTACGTGTATTGTGTAAATAAAGATATATTATATCTATTTATTACTATATGCCATTTTGATAGATTAAATAAAAATTGTTTTTATGTAGAAGATATTTTTTCCTTGTCATTTGTCTTGTGTCGTCATTTTTTGTAATTATTTATTTTGTATGGAATCTTCATTATTTTAATATTATTTTATGATATTATATATGTGAATTTAGTATTTCGAATATAAAAAAAATTTAGAGATAAAATATATACTTTAATATTATTGATTAAAAACTAAGGATGATTTTATACAAATTTGCATTAATAGTTGTTTTTTGAATTATATAATTTGAGGATTTAAAATGTATTTTCAACTACGATTTATTTTCGCCAAACAATATACATTGATGAATATTTGTTTAGTAAATATATGACAAAATAAAACAATCTCATATGGGAAAAGACGCAATTTTTACATTTATTATTAGAAATTGTATTACCAATTTGCACAGATTTTATTAAGAGCTAACATATATATGCATATCGTAATTTGTTTTATTTCTAATCAATATGCTAAAATTTTGTTAATGACTGATGCTTGAAGATGATTACACCCTGAGCCAGTACATAGCTCCACGAATATTATTGTAGTCCGGTAAATTTTCAACAGGACCAACTGCCGCGATCACTGGACAGTGATCGAAAATGTATTTCATACCAACATTTTGAATAGTTTCAGCAGTTACGCTCTGAAAAAAAAATTACATAATTACATGGTAAGATATCTTTTAAATATCTTCTTAAAAAAGAATAAGATAAGTTTGTTACAACAAATCCCGTTTACTTTTTTTGTACTGAAGATTTGTGCTTTGATATACCTTACATACATAAAGCGATATAGAGATTAATTAGAGAAAATTTCCTCATAATATAGATTCTTTTACATTTGACACTTTTAATCCCTATAATAGAAATTACATACATCTATCCTCATCTCAAGTTCGTGAAGTGGAATACGACGATTATAACATAACATTTGACGGCCAATATCCTCACAAACTGCAGTAGTCCCATCCAACTGCAGGAACATGTTAGTTTTAAGAATATTCTTTGCACGTGTCACATCTTTCTCAGTAACTGACGTGCACAGTTTCATCCATTCGTGTTGAATATACGATGTCATATCGTCACATTGCATAGGATCACAAACAAAATATATACCCCAAAGTCCTGTATCCTGCAAAATTAAAAAAATAATGCATTCATTGATTTAAGACATACATTGATTGTTAACTATGTTTTAGTCATGATTATATAAATCAGTAATATTTATTTAATATATACTTTGTAACATGTATTGAAACTCTGGTAGCTATGGCATAAGCCTTGTTCTGCACAAGCTTTAGCTAAACTGCTTGCATTATTTACGCCTCCTCCTTGACTACGATCCCATCCTCCTATGAGAGTATTTGCAACCATAAGAGGAATGTTGTCTGCCTCTGCCCATCCAGCACCTAAATATTTATTCATTATCTTATAAACATTTATTCCTTATTGTTACCTATATGTTACGATTCATGTAGAATATTAATTTCTATATACCTTCAACAGCAATCGCAATATGGGCGAGAGGAATCGTATCATCACGAACTCTTATATCAGAACCAGTATAGCGACAGGATTTAACATAATCTGGTATATCATCATATTCTGGTCCTGTCATTTTACCGAAATGCTTATCGGCAAGTTCGATTAATTGATTGTGATCTACACCGCCAGCACCAGCTAGTACAAATCTAAAGAAATTGATATTTGAATTTTTTGATCACTAGTAAATTTTAGCTATATAAATCAATCAACAAAAATTTTACCTGGTTGGTCCATAATGAGTCTTCACATATTTAATAAGATCATCTCGCGAAATACTTTTGATATTTTTAGTAGGCCCCAGTATTGTTCGGCCTAAGGATGTACCTTGATATGCAGCGGCATGCAAATGATCAAATACAACTTCTTGCAAATTCGTTTCAACTTCTTGCATTTCACGTAAGATAACGCCACGTTCCCTTTCAATTTCATTTTCACCCAACTTAGAATTTTGTATAATATCACTGAGAATCTCAATAGCTTTTGGTACATCCTGCGACAAGCACTTTGCATAAAATACTGTTTGTTCTCGACTCGTGTAAGCGTTCAGATGTGCTCCCATATTCTCTATTTCTAATTCCAAATCAGTTTGAGATCGTTTAGCAGTTCCCTGTAAACAAAAGATTCTAATGTCAGTAAAAGACATAATAATGAATGATTTATTGAAGAAGAATTAAACACAAAAACCTAAAAATGATTCTGTAATTTAAAAAATTCTATAATTTATAGAACCATTAGTCATGTATTATAGTTTTATTTTATTCAAAATTCACTCTGGTTTGACCAGACAAATCATTACAAAGAACTCTAAAACAAAGATCACAACTAAATATCATTTTTAGTGATATCATTTATTTAGATAACAAAGAATATAAATCAAAATGTGTAAAAACACACTTATTAAAGATGAACCTTATTCAGTCGAAGCTAAATCTTCATACTAATGTTTCTTGTGTGATTTTATATACATTTTTCATCAAATTCATCAAACTGCCGAATAATAAATTTTTAATTTTGAAACACAGTAGCACATAAGTTGAACAAGAAGTAACACGATATTGAATTGATAATCAATTTAATAATAATGATGTTAACAAGCATCTGTTAATTCTTTTCCTCCTTCCAACATTGTAGAATTTGTGAAAAATTATTTAGTTTCCTCATTTATTTAGTTTACCTTAAAAGCCATGTGCTCCATAAAATGAGCGACACCATTGTTGTCATCTGTCTCATATCGACTACCAGAATCTATCCAAAGACCAACAGTAGCTGTTGCAGCACCACTATCTTCACTGGCAACTCTCATTCCACTATCCAAAGTTGTAACTCTCGTAGCTGGTTGATTGATTAGTGTTTCTTTCAGAGAAACAGCAGTTGACTGCCATTGTCTCGATACCTATGGAAGTATCACAAAAAAGCTCAAGTAATTTATACTTCCTATTAAAAATATGCAACAATTTATCTACAATCAGTTTATTACAATAAATTTATAAAGCCTTTGAATATCAAATTTAAATTTTTTATATAAATACATCTACATTTTTACTAAACATCTGAATACATTTTAATAAATAACACTTTACACGAATCTCAAATTTCAATAAATTGCTGTTTGTTACATTAATATTTCTAATTAATTAATGACATATATATACATGTACTAAATGTTCTTCATAAGGAATGGATTAAATCACATCTGTCAAAAGAAATAAAACGATCAACATAAGAGATCAATATTTGACTCAGTAAGGTTAGATATGTACTTGAATGCATTTCGAACTTTTTCACTTTATTAGATCTCATAACAAAATAACGTAATTAATTAATCGGTTAGGCATTCACGTCGTTTTTGCATTATAGGTCCTAAAATTATTATTTTTTTTCTCATTACGTAAGGGAAGGCTACGAAGGGGATAAATCTCGAATGCAATTATGAATGGACCGGCTGTGAAGCTAAAACCGCTATTACGATGACTGCAATCGTAAAATGTAATCAGTTTTACCTTTACAAGACTGGTTTTATTGGAATATGTGCGCAGTGCACTGCTGATTTTTAGCAGACGAGTAGCCATCTTTCTGATTTGGTGAAACACGACGGAGACACAGCGAAGGATCGATGTGCCACGATATGCTAGGAGATGGCGTTATAGGCTGCGTTCAGAAACATCACCTGACCACGCTAGGGTATCATTCTATTTTTATCATTCATTGGACATAAACAAAGATAGAATGACACCCTAGCGTGGTCGGGTGATGTTTCTGAACGCAGCCATATTATGCCCTGAAGTAGAGACCCTGGCTGTGTTCCAAAATTGACTGCCAGTGCTGAAAATCTATAGTGTACATGACGTAAACTATAGATTTTCAGCGCTGGCAGTCAATTTTGGAACACAGCCCCTGTACTAGAGTCTGGACACGAGAGTGACAACTTTTGATTGGTCCATCGTTTGTGGCAACTCCCGCTCCAATTCAAACTTCGATAACCTTATAAATTCAAATAGGAGAAATGTATACATAAACTTTTTAGAACATTTTTATATTCTAAAAATATTTAATTAATGTTTTTATTTTTAATATTAATATTTTTGACGCTGTCAAATCAAATGTTACGTTTACTCTTATATGCCCCCACTATGTCTATGTCCCCCGCTTAATGTTTCTCCCACTTTCTTCTGTTAGAGAGAGAGGAAATCAGGTGTTTTTCCCTCTCTCTCGCACGCGGAGCCACCTTTAAACAATGCTAAACATGCAGCATGCTTGGTCTAACTTTACTATGTTTATGATTATTGCTATCATTCTATCTTTATTGTTCATTAGATGTAAAACAAAGATAGAATGATATGACGTTTTCGTAAACGCACATCATACAATTGCCCAATCACAGCTATTCCTTTGAAGAATGGAATGACTGCGATTGGCCAGCCGTAAAACTACGGATGTTAAATTTGATTAAATTTGATTAAAGCGGTGTCTACAATGAGAATTTAAGCCTTCAATCGCAAGAAATTGACCAATCATAGTCGATTATTCTCTTCATATTCGATTGTGATTGATCAACTTCTTATGGCTTAAGGCTTAAAATCTCATTATAGACATCGCTTAAAGCGTCGTCTACAATGAGCAGTAGCCACTGAAATATAATAATACTGGAACGAGCGCGACCCTATGAATAAGTGTGATCCGAGAGAGAGCGTCCAAGGTGGTATCTTCAGCCTTCTCTAAGCTATACTACGCATGTGTGGTAAACGATAGTGGGGATCGTACAGTCTCGTTTTATAAAAGATGGTTACGTGTATCCAATAAACGTTACAAAGAAACTTTTGGCCAGATTGTACTAAAAAGAGACAAAGATACCACTTAAGACCCTCTTTGTCATTTCACGACACTAGCGCCCGCGCTCGTTCCAGTATTATTATATTTCAGTGGCAGTAGCAGTATGGATGAGGCTGTAAGAGTAAGAAATTGACCAATCACAGTCGAATGTAAGAAGAATAGTTGATTGTGATTGGTTTTTTTAGGGCCAATTTCACCAACGTCGGTTAGACTAACCGACGGTTAATTCCAATGGAATATCATCACAGCCTCGGTGGTCGAATTGGTAGGACGCTCGCACGGATTGCTTGAGATCCGGGTTCGAATCCCGGCTGAGGTGTTATTTTTCGCAATAATTTCTTTACAGATTTTCTGGGAAAAAAGGGGGGGATACAATAGATGCTTGTTAGCATCGAAATTATTAAAATTGTTCATCAATTTAATATGTGAGTCGATTGTTTTTCGATGTTGTGCACTGTGTTTCAAGTCCGGCGAATTGTCGGCGCGCAGTTCGCATGAGCAGGAAATGTAAATAAAGATTCACAAATGATAATTAGGCACCAAGATCCGCCGCAGTGTATACTGCAAGACCGTCATTTAGTCTTTCTATGATATTTGTATTTGTTACTCCAATGGAATTGTCCAATCGCATTTGTCTTTGATCAGAATGAACCAATCACGATTGACACTTTAACCGTCGGTTAGCTTAACCGACGTTGGTGAAATTGGCCCTTAGATCTAAAGGTCTAGATCTAAAGTATAGTTTCTTAATTTAGATCTAAAAGTATAATCCAATCAGTATAAAGCGCTTATTAAGCTGCTTTTTCTGCTGAACGTACCCAATTATTCTCTTAAAATTCGAGTGTGATTGATTAATTTTTTAAGGCTTAAGCCTGGATCCTCATGCAGACACTGGCGCTTTGACACCGAGCGTTGATTGGGTAAAGTGTTGTTTTTAGTAGAAACAGAGAGAAACCTGAGAGCGGCCATCCCGGCTTTTTTCGTAGGACCGTCAGAATTCCCGTACATCAGCGCACCTAGTTCCATTTTAGCGTGTATGGTACTACGTACCGCATGTTGCCGATAAAATCGTCCCTTCGAAAATGGATGTGGCGCGAGTCCGTGCTAAGAGGTGCCGTGGTGGGGGGTTCACATCTATATCTGATTGGCAAGTTCTTAGCACGGACTCGCACCACATCCATTTTCGTTGCTGCGATTTTATCGACAATATGCGGTACGTAGTACCATACACGCTAAAATGGAACTAGGTGCGCTGGTGTACGGGAATTCTGACGGTCCTACGAAAAAGGCCGGGATGGCCGCTCTCAGGTTTTTCTCTGGTAGAAACTTTCTAGAAAATTTTTACTAAAACAACACTTTACCCAATCAGCGCTCGGTGTCAAAGCGCCAGTGTCTGCATGAGGATCCAGGCTTATACACTTATTATAGACCGCGGCTTAATGTTCGAAACTTAATGCTCTCATGTAAGGACACCTTTATATTCTTATATTACGATTACTCGTGACTCTATACAATTTTCATAAGCAAAGGTACACGTAATGAGTTTTCGGCTCGCCTTCGTGAAGTCGCCATATTTTGCGGATCGAACGAGGAGCTCGGCGAACGCCATTGTGTGCGCATCACATTAATCTTCCGTCTGTCGTGCATTCGCCGTAAAATAGTTAGCGTCGCAGCGTTACTTGCCATCGTCGTTTCGGAGTTCGGCTCAACGCGCGCAGAGGGATTAGATCAGCGGGTAAGATTTATTCGACGCTACGCGCTGAGATATTCGTGACAGGGATTCCACGTCGTGGCTTCGCCAAGACACTTCGAAGCGAATGTTTTTCAAAACGCGGCGGAAGCGTCGCATTTGGAGTCGTCTTATAATCCATCGAGCCGTTGCTGCTTGTTCTGAAATATCGCATTGGCCATTAAAGCGCTGTCACGATTCATATAAAAAACTGCTTCATCGAATCGATTTCTTTCATTTTTTTTTTTTTTTGCATTTGAGCAGTCGAGATCATCAGACAAAGAATCTAAATTTGTTGTAAGGGTTTTAATAATCATACTTCAATACATTACAAGACTGGATAGCCTTTTAAAGGATAATTAAATATCCGTGTCTTATATTGAAATATTAGAATAATGTTCATAGTTTCTTATTTAAATTAACGTATACATTAACATGTTTATTTTTGTCACTGCTGTGTGTCCGTATTTTCTCAAATATTGCTTTGAAAATTCAGATGCATTTTTTTATCTTTTCTAAATTGATTAAAAAAACTTGTAGTTTAATTTTGTATAAGGTCAGGATATCTTGAATATAACATTTGTCAACAATACAACTTGAAAAAGATAAATACACAAGTAAATATTATAAACATCTAACTATACTTTTTATATTCTTGTCTACTAGAATGTGTATTTGTACATATACAAAAAGAAAAACTAGATTAATACAAAAGAAAAATTAATCAGAATTGATATTAAATTATTTTTCTAATCTAGTGTCAATTAAATACAAAATAAACTATATTTATATCATTTTGATAAACAAAGAAAATCATTTTTGATCAAAGGATTTTAATATATGAATTTTATAATTTTCAAGCCATATGCATTATTTATCAATCTTATGCTTATTTTCACCAATATGTTAATCTTGATTCAACTTATTCTTTATCTTTTTTTAGTTTTAAAATTCTAATTAGAAATACCAAGATTATAGTTAATTGGTGGAAACGAGCATTAAAACACAATTCTATGTTGGAGTATACACGATTATTAATCATTACACAAATTACAATATTAGGCATCAAGATGATTATTTTGTTTTTTGTTTCCAGAAATTGAATAAATGTGCAAACGACATGTACAGCAATAACATCGATCCTTGGGAGCCTGGCTATGGGCCAGAAAGAAGAAGTCACAATTCCGACTATGACTACCGCAGTGATTATGGAAACAACAGATCGCCAGAATATTCGGAACATCGTGATGTCGATCATCGTGATAGGGATCATCGTAGTCCGGATTACAGAAATCACCGTGGAAGAGACAGAGACCGCGAAAGAGATCGTTCGAGGGATAGAAGAGACCGTAGTAGGGACGATCGTGATCGTAGCTATAGGGATCGCGAAGATCGTTACGGGAGACAAAGAGATAGAGACTCTGTAGAAAGAGATAGAGATAGGGATAGAGACAGGGACAGAGAGAGAGATCGTTCTAGACGTGACAGGGATCGGGATAGAGATAGAGATCGTAGGGGGAAACGGGAGGATCGGGATCGCGATCGCGACGACGATCATAGTCGAGAAAGTTTGGACTTTGAGCACGACCATGGTCGTGCCTATGGCTCGTCCATGGAAGGGATCCACTACAAATCGCAATCGCCCAACAACACCATAATGATACGTGGGCTCGCTCAACATATTACTGAAAATGACGTAGGTTGTCAACTTTGTGGTCTGATAGTGGCCACTCGTGAGCCAGCATTATCGAGCATGGCATCACTATTATTATCATGCTGTGTGTATACAGGTGCGGCAAGACATTCTCAACTGTGGTCTCATGCCTAAGGACATCAGGCTGATTCGAAAAAAAGATACAGGTAACTATTACATTATGTTAAAAATTTTAACATCCTTGTGATGTAATCATGCATACCAACTGAACTGTTACTTGTAATATTGTTGCGTATCGTTAGGCTCATACAATCACTAGCGTTTACCCAATTGCATAAACAGAAAAAAAATCGTATCGTATATGAGATTTACAAAAATTTTTTATAAATTGCTATTTACTTAAAGAAGTTTTAAGAATTTTTATCATATTTCTTAATACCAATTGTATATACTTCTCGAAATATTATTGGTTTGAATATTATATTAATTGAGCATATATTCTTAAAAGGTAAGTATAGAAAAATATGAAAGAAGAATTTTAAAAACAAAAGACGTTAAGATCACAGCTCAATAAAAAAGCTTTATTAAATTTTCTTAATAATAGTTACATTTAAAAAATTACGAAAAAATCTCATGTTATTTATTTTAATGTCAGTTTCTCGACTGTTTTAAGTAGGATGTATGACTTACATTTATAATTATAGGAACATATAACAATTCTTTAGTTAGGGTACTCTTACATGTGAAGACATTATTTTAATAATGACACAGTTATTTTTTTGTTTCTCTTGTAATATGAAGTTTCAAAGAAAGTTGAAAAATATATGTCTTTATATCAACTTTTGCTAATTGATTTTAAAAATTTTCTTAACATTTATGGGTTAAAATTTTCTTTACTGTCTCATCTTTTAAAACTTCATATTTCAAATGAAAGTAAAATAATATTGCAAATTATTAAAACAATGTCTTTCTTATTGATCCATAAGTTGAACTGTTATTATAAATTATAAACGATACGTGATTAATATACATTCGGGATCGATTTTTGTTGCCGACATCTTTTTGTTCGCAAAAGTCTTTACGTCGTTCTCGTTTGCATAAAAAGGTAAAAGAAGGCTAAGAAATTTTTATTGAAGAAACAAAGAAAAAAAATTTTGTAACTTTAAATTATACGTTATCGTATCCGTTCATGTATATCGGTGAACTACGGTCTCTCGCACGGAATTCGTTCTACTGAAATTTAGGAAAATGGAAAATGAAAGCAAGCGACGAAGCGAAGAGACACTTCGTTTGAAACTCAGTCAATGGTCGGTGCTGTGATTGCCTGCCCTCTCAGAGTAGAGAAACCCAGGCAAAACGTGGATTAACTCTGGATATGTGTGTATTTGCTCTGTATAGGTGCTTCGCGAGGTTTCGCATTCGTCGAGTTTAACGCGACTCAGGAGGCCGCACGATGGATGGAGATGAAACAGGTAGAAAGAAGTTCGGTCCAGATACCCAACCGATGCGTTGTTGCACGCGTGCCACCGACTGCCCCGTGGCGGCAAGGCACGGTAACGCAGCCCTCTGGCCCTCCCCGTGGCCACGGCTGTGCACCTATAAAAAACTATTCAATCTACCGTATCTAATTATTTATCTAGGAATCCCCACATATTTTGCAGATTTTTCTTAACTCGCTCGCAATACTCGCGCAATATCAGATTAAGTTTGCGTTTGACTGAGATTCCGCCGTGTCGCGCGTGCTCTTATCTATCATAAAAATTCGTGGACTAACTATGAAGACCGGAAGGAGGGTCATTCCAGTCGTCTTATATATCGTTTTGATTATGTATTTTCTATTCGGCACGTTATTTCAATTTTTGCTACCCGCGTAATTCGCTTTTTTATTATATTAATTATATCTTTGCTTTTTCCGCTTAATTTTTTATGCAATCACTTGCGACGTTCAAAGTCTCTATGGAGATTATGCACGAATAAATTTTTTATACACACATGAAAATTCATTATGCGCAAGCAATTCTCGTGTTGCTTGCCTGCATCTTTTACGGAAATTTAAATTACAATTATTTATATAAAATCGCGCATGAACAAGTCGGTCTGCAAGCGGTGTGGAATGGCCCATGTTAATAAGCCCATGAGGCTTTGTTCGCTGTTTGAAACAGAAAGCTATGAAGTAGAAAACTATAATTTCGTCAACCAAGAAGAAAGTTTACGGGAAAAACAAGAGGCCTTAGGAAGACGTTGGACGGGATAACACTGAAATTCTCTGTTTCAGGGAGTGCTGATGCTGCAGGATCAATATCGCGCACTGATGCAATACAGTATACCGAAAGAATGCCATGTCGATAAACCTCCGGCGAAGAATACGCAGGATTGGCATTGTGTTAAGGTTCGTAACCTTTGTCTTTTTATAGAATATCATGTTCATGATATGAATAATTCACTGCTACATTTGTTTTATACAGTGTGGAGCACACAATTTCAAACGACGTGAGACTTGCTTCAAGTGTTCCGCCTCGCGAGCGGAAAGCGAGGAAGGCGGGGAAGGTAGCGACGAAATCAGTCCGCATCCCACAAACACCGTGCTTTTACGGGGATTAGATGTATTAACGACTGAAGATTCGGTTCTACAAGCGATGAAGAATTTGTCGTCAATGCCGATACGTAGTATTCGCATTGGTCGCGATTCTCTCACAAATACATCCAGGGGAGTGTGCTACCTAGAGATGGGCAACGTAGTAGATGCCATGTACTTGCACACCGCGCTCACAAAACAAGGATTGGTGGTCGATGGCAGGAAGGTAGAAATAACGTACTGTAAACTTCATCAAATTAATAATGCGAATGCGTGGAAATCGACCGACACTCAGCCACAAAGATATACCTTGGACGACGTCGCTCAATTGGCTGAATATAGTGCCAACTTGTATGCCAAAACGCCTGCACAAAAGGCTCATTATCTTCAGTATTACACACAGTACTATCAAGGACAAATAATGCAAGGCTCGGCGATCACATTGCCGTCCCTGAATCAAACAGATCGAGTAAACGCGGCCGCGGCGGTAGCGCAATCTGCTATACAACAATTGCAGGCGTCCAGAAAGTTAGGAGGTGAAACTGACGATGTGAAAGGACGACCAACTCCTACAGCACCCACCAGTACAACATTAGCCAGTGGAAGGGTTCCTGCACACTCCAGCGATGGGAAAATATACTGTGAGTTTTTATAGAATATATTTTTAAAATCTATTTTATAAAATTTGGATCTTTAAAACTACATTTCATGTTGTTTCAGCTGTACCGGATGTCAGCACTTATCATTATGACGAATCATCCGGCTATTATTATGATCCCAGCACGGGATTATATTATGATCCGAACTCGCAATATTATTATAATAGTCATACGCAACAGTTTCTTTATTGGGACGCCGAATCATTTTCTTATCAACCAGCTAAGGTAATTAAAATTTAATCTTACAAAAGAACAGGATATCAGTGTGTTTAAAGATATTATTAAGAACATTTTCATATTTCTTGTTTACAGACTACTACAAGTACGACGCAAGGAGCTACAAGTGCAAGCACGATAACAGCGACGGCAAGCAGTACAGATTCCGCCAACACGATCAGCAATCAAGCTATGACTTTGTCGTCCGCTAATGCGGCTCAGGAGGCGTCAAAAGAGGACGAGAATAAAAAGAAAGACAGCAAACAGGACAAAGTAAAAGTAGCGAAGAAAATAGCGAAAGATATGGAACGTTGGGCAAAGACTTTAAATCAGAAGAAGGAGAACGCCAAGAGTAATTGGAACTCTGAATTCGCCGGTATGGATGGCAATCAGGGTGTCGGAAGTGGTGCGGCAGATGCGGGATATGCCATCTTGGAAAAGAAAACGATCGCAAATCCTTACCATGAGGACGAGGACCAAAGCGGTAATGGATTGGTAGCTGCTTATGGAGGCGGTAGCGATACAGAAGAAGAAATAGAAGACGTGCAACAAGAAGAGAAACAACACACGGATTGGAGCAAGCTGGCGTGCTTACTCTGCAAACGACAGTTCCCAAGCAAAGAGGGGTTGCTCCGTCACCAACAGTTGTCCGATCTCCACAAACAAAATCTGGAAAATTGGTATCAAGTACGTGGTCTGGATCCCAATGATCCACAGCAAAGAAACAATAAATACAGAGACCGTGCCAAGGAAAGAAGAGCCAAATACGGTGAACCTGAACCACCGCAACCCAACAAATTGAAAGAGAAATATTTAAAGACTAGGGTGGAGGAGATGTCAGTATCTTACGAGGAGCCTACACGAGCTGGTATTGGATCGGATAACGTCGGCAATAAATTACTGCAAAAGATGGGCTGGAGTGAAGGAATGGGTTTAGGAAAATCTAATCAAGGTAGAACGAGTATAATTGAAGCCGAAAGGCGTGTCCCTACGGCCGGCTTAGGAGCGAAGACTTCGTCGTACAGCGCGTTACCGGGCGATACCTACAAGGACTGTGTGAAAAAGATGATGTATGCGCGATACCAAGAACTGTCCGACACGTAATACGTAGGATATGATTAAGATAGATTTTATATACACATGCAAGTTCTTGTACTCCATTTTCCATAGACACTTATTACACGCTCGTATTGTTATCATTCGAATGTAATAGCAATTTACTGTTAACTGCACAGTGATAGCCAATTCTCTGGGACTGTTGCATGTTACATGCAATACGCATTTTATACATCCTTGTGCAAAGTCCCATTTTCGTATGCTTCAACGATATTCTACGTATAATACATTTTTCTTTTTTTTCTGTAATGTATATGGTATACACACGAAAATACAATATATTGTCAAAGTATACACACACATTACACGCCATTTTATTTATATAACAACAGTGTTACTCGCGAACTGAAAACAAATTTTAGATCATATTTCTGATTCTTTCAAAAATACATTTTCCGCACGAGATCACTCTGTCGAGATAAATATGATTATTGTAATATCATGATTGTGCAATGCAATAATTGTCCACGAATAAATTATACATAATTGAATAATAGTAAAAAGAAATTCGTGGCGAACGAATACGATCTTGTTAAAAACTTTATTTGAATTGTATGCATTCGGTAGGTTAAATTATTTGGAACATGAAATGTTTGGTGATTTAACAAGTTATACAAAATTGTACTAAAAATAAATCACTACGAACATTATTACATTGTGCAGAAGTATTTGTAACATTTTAACACAATCTGCAAAGTACGTTTTGTTTTATGAAAATATCAATAATGAATCAATTTTATATTTTTGTTTAAAGAAAAGTATGTGAAAATATCTGTCCCTTATTCGATGTGTTTGAATTTATATATATATATATATATATATATATATATATATATATATATGTGTGTCTGCGCGCGCGCGTGTGTATGTATACAAGAAAAAAAATCTTCGAAATATTTCAAAAATTATAAGTTTTATGGAAAACTGCTTCAGATAAAAATTGTAAGATTAAAAAGTCTACGACACCACTCAAGGTTAAACTGATAAGATCAATAGATATTTTAAACCTTACAACTTTTATCTGAAATAATTTTCTAGAAAATTTTATTTCGAAACTCGGCATTTTTTCTCAATCTTTATATATATATAATATCTATTATATTTATTACACACACACGCACGCACGCGCGCACATATATATAAAGATTGAGAAAAAATGCCAAGATTTCGAAATATCTTGAAAATTAAAAATTTTATGGAAAACTATTTTAGATAAAAGTTGTAAGGTTTAAAAAGATCTATTGACTTTATCAGTTTAACCTTGAGTAATGTCACCAAGCTCGTAGACTTTTTAAATCTCACAAATTTTATCTGAAGTAGATTTCCGTAAAACTTATAGTTTTTGAAATATTTCGAAGTCCCGGATTTTTTCCTTGTATACACACAACGCGCACAGAGAGAAAGAGAGACAGAGGATATATATATATATAAATTCAAACATATCGAATATATAAGGGACAGACTTTCACATACTTTTTTTTTTAACAAAAATATGAAATTGATCTATTATTGATATTTCATAAAACAAAGAGAGAGAGAGAGGATGTAACTAAACTTCGGAAACAAACTCCCCAAAACGTAAAAAAAAGTTCTATCAATATATGTCTGCAAATTCATTATTACTGACATACAACTCAAAATGTTTATTGAAAGTTTATTGAGATGAAAAAGTAATATTTATTTGATATTATTTATTTTCAGTTTTTTAATCACAACAAAATGTCTAAAAATTTGACAGAGATTCATCCCTGAAGTTTGTAACCTTATTTTAGTTACATCCTGTACATTGGCGCATCTTATATTTATTTATAACACAATGAAAACTAACGAGTTTCATATTCATTTAATCTGATCTAATCAAATTGGATGTAAAGGTATTCAGACATTTAGTTTAGTCTCAAACACATACATTTTTCTTTTTTATTAGAAATTTTGTTATATTTTGGAAGTAATGCATTATATTTATCACTGTGTATATTTCTAAAATCATTCTTATAATTTACTTATTTTTCTAAAGTCATTGTGCGATATTCATGTATTAAATAATAGATTAAGAAAAATTAATAAATGTATATGCAACGCTATTTGCTTGCATATTGAGAACGAGATGATTTCTTTTTTATAACAAATTCTATAACAAACTTCATATTTATTTATTCCATTGGAATATCCTAAAATTCTTGATCTTGTTTAAAAAATGATTTATTTATGAATGATTTTTTATATGATTGAATAATACGATAATAGCAATAAAAAAAAGCAGAATACGCAATTATAAAATTTTTGATCAGATTACAAAAAAAAGTCGATCTAATACGTAAAAAAAATTATCTAAAAATATAAAATACATCACGATATGAATATATCGATAATTACGTAACATAATTACAGATAATTTATTTTATCCTTATCAGATAACAATCTTTAGCTAAACTTTTTTAGGACTGTTACAAATTTTGGGGATATGAGAATATATATTAGAAATAGGGATATACGTTTATAGTACATAATAATATATTTCTAAAATTAAAATTTAATATTAGAATGTTAGAATATATATATTTCAAATTTTGTTTCCTTCATACCTTAAACATAACAAAACATTAAAAATTCTGTATTACATTTTCTACATATATTTCTTAAATAATAACCATTATTTTAAATATTCACAAAAAATTGTGTGTGTGTGTGTGTGCGTGTAATTTTACTTCTTTTTCTATAATCCAATACTTTTCATTGTTATGTTTATGATTTTCTTCATCATTTGCATAATTCATAAACATGGTTCAATGTTTTACATACTTCATTATAACAGTATAAATTATTAGTATTGTTCTGTCTTTCTCTCTCTTTTACTATGATTTTTCGTTATTTAGAGATTTAAAAAACTTAAATATCCGATAAAAAATTTTTCATATAAGAATATATATAAACATATATAATATACAAAAGTCCATATATAATCATATACAAAATAAGTCCATATATCCTTCTTTTTTTATAAAATTACTATTTAATACAAGAAAAAAAATAATGAGAAAATACCAAAAAAATAATTAAAAGGATAATTTTCGCATTGTTTTTTTTACAAAAAGTCAAATTTAAAAAATAAGAAAAAATTGCTCATATATAATCATATGTAAGGATCTATATATAATTATATATAAGCAATTTTTTCTTATTTCTTCAAACTTGACTTTTTGTAAAAAAAACAATGCAAAATTATTCTTTTAATTATTTTTATTTTCTCATTTATTATTATTTTTCTTGTATCAAACAGTAATTTTACAAAAGAAAGAAGGATATATAAACATACACGGACATAGTTTTTAATATTTTATAATTTTATATATGTTTATAATTATAATTTTATAATTATATATCTTTATACATACATTTATATATATTTTTAAATGAAAAATTTTTTATTGAGTACATATTTCTATACTCTGTTCATTCAATTTATAAGAAACCAAATATGTAATAAGTTGATATTAAGTATTAGACTGAACGATATTAGAGTCTGATTCATTCACATTTAAACAATACTTAAAAAAGATTGGTAAATAATTAGTTAAAAGTCAAATAATAAAGTTAAAAAGTCAATAACTTTTAACTTAACATAGTTAATTTCAATTGAGTTAAGTTTTAATTTTAACTAATTTTTTAAAACATTTTTAACTTATTAATTTTTTACTATTTATACTTTATTTATACTTTAAGTTACAATTTTTTTTATCTTATCAAATTTTTGTTTAAATAAGATTTTAAACATTACACAATTATTTAAAAAACTCAATCATTATAGTAAGATGAATATGTTGAATAAAGAGATATTTAAAAATATAATGATAATTATATTCCATTAGCAACTTTTAGGCCACAGCATAGAAAAATGTAACAATAGGACTTGAACAGTAAATGAATCGACTAATGACAATCGAGAATTCTCGACAATTCGCGGAGGGAAAAAGAAAAGTTTATTTAAAAGCTATTTCATTAATTTTACTTAAATAATATGCAACAACAAAAATATTCTTTTATGATAGTTATTCTATCTATTAATCACTATTGTTATTTGGATTCTTTCTATAATTTTTACAATTCATTAGTTTTTCATAATTGCAAAAGAAAAATACATTTTCATAATAAAATAAAAAACAATATATATATATACTATATATATTTCTTTGTTATTTCATATAAACTTAATTTACAAACAAAAAAAAATATATATAAATCTATATGATCTATGTCAATTGTTTTATCGCTTAAAATAATCTAAAATAATTTTAAAAAATATTTTAATATAAATAATGCTTTCTAAAATTAATTTTTAATTTATCTTAAGCTCTTAACATAACTTTTAATTTAGTTTTGTTCAAGTAACTTTTAATGTAACTAATTTTATAGACCAGTAATTTTAACTAAATTTAGTTTAAAAAAGACTATCCAACCTTACATTTAAATATTTATGCAATATAAAAAATGTTACAACAAAAAATAATTTATATCTAAAATATTTAGGAACAATCAGAACAAAGAATATTGTATTCTATTATAATTTACAATATAAAAAAAAAAGGACTAGAATCTCTTTGGATATGAGACAAGTATCATTGACCAAAGATTACATAATATACTTTTCATGAAGTAGATTTGTAGTATCATTAAATAACTGCAACTTTTTTATATGGTAAATATCACAAAAACATGAAATTAAATAATATAATATAGTGACAGTACATTTAAATATTAAATGGCATTATTCTTTCTTATAAACTCTTGATGAGCTAAAACAAGAAATGTCTGATGATTACAGTCTTTAACTCTTATCTATAACATAATAATTATTACATATTATCTCTTATATTTTTGTACAACCTGTTAATTAATTATTATTACTGTTATCACTGTGTGCTATCCAGAAAACATTGTTAAACTTACATACTAGGAAATACTTGTTCAAGTTTGTTCAAATTCTTAACACACAGAAATGGAATATTATTTCGATTAAAAAAATATTTTTGCAAGACTTAATCATAGTGCTCTATCACAGTATGCTAAAACAATTATGTTTATTCGTTGAATCTCTAATATACTTTATGTATAAGATAAAATTTTTCTTCTAGAAAATATGTAATGTGCTATAATAAATTATATGGTCAGCCTCAATTTAAAAAAGATATAGATGTGCAAATATTAGATTAAAAAACTTATAAATTACACATCAGCTAAAATCCAAGAATATAATGGTCGCAATTGATGATTTAAAACTCTGTATTCTAGATTGCTAAGTCCATCAGTGTCATATCTTTGAGCGCCGCTTTCCAAATTTGTGAATCTTGTAGTACTGGGAGGTTCCTTCTTATGTATCAGCATATAATATTGTGCTACATCAGGTCCAAAGCGTGTAATCTATGAAATAAAACTAGTTAAATAACTTAATCAAATAAAGCACATTGATATTTGATACGAGAGTTTTAGCAATCAAACCTGAAAACCTCTGGACTGTAAACGACTATAGAAATCATCATCTTCTCCACCCCATCCATAGAAAACATTGGAAAATCCATTTACTCTTTCAAATTGTTTCCTTGTCAATGCTATCGCGCCTCCAAACAGGCCGGTATAAGGTAAATTATATCGAAAAGTATTTACACTGGAACTCATATGCCTGGGCATTTTGGTACATGCGTAGATATTGTCGGGATTTTGTGGTATTAAATCTATGTCTTGAAAAATGAAACAATGGAAATCGTTAATCTTAGTAGCTTCAGCGTAGCCAACATTGAAGAGCTTGGCACGATTGAACTCGCGCATTGGGCTCTGTTCGATTACGAATATCCGATAGTCCAAGTTCTGTGATTGCAGAAAAGGATGTATATAATTCATGAAAATGGCAAGCTGACTTTGCCGATTGCGATAGGGCAGTATAATGGCCACGTTGAAGAGAGGATGGCAATTAAGAGGTTTCCACTGGCCACCTGGTAGGATACTGAGTCGACGTGCCATCGCCACTGGATCTTCCCTAGGATGTTCCTCCGGATAGAGCAACTGAGAGGATCGTCTACCGACGGAAATCACACAAGAGTTATCTCTTGGTGGATATGATTTCTCCATCTCTTCATAGATATTTTCAGTCTTGATGAAAGTATAATGAGAAGCAAATCGCGCCGGATGAAGACAATAGCACAGTAAGAGCGTCATCGTCACCGTGTAAGACAGCCCGCGGGCATGATTCAAGAAAAGTATCTTCAAAATATTGATGAAGTTCTTCATACTGCTAACCTATGCGGTCGACCGCCGATAAACATAACAGTTGAAGAAAGCAATTCTCAAACGGGTCACGTTAAACAGGATCTGTGCTGTGCTTCCTAATTATCGTACGGGCATCTTCGCGTACCTACCGACCGACTACGCTGTTAGAAGAGCAAAATTCGCATCTTTCCCGAAGAATCGTGCACCTGGACCATGCACCTAGATCCAGAGTTGATAGCTGCAGACGATACAAGACGACGAATGGCTGAAACGTGCAGGTGCGCGTGCGCGAATTTACTTCTATAGCCGGTTCTACAATAGAGGCTGCAGTCCAATATTCACTGCCAGTACTAAAAATCTATAATACACGTTACGTACACTATAGATTTTCAGTACTGGCAATAAATATCGGAACGCGGCCAGAATTGTAATTGCATTTCTATCATAAGGACCCATGTAAAATTTGATACGATAATTTTTTTATGCATACAGCTATGTAAGTTGGTCTGGATAGATCCTTCTTTTGTTTCGAATCAACAAAAAATTTTGATCGTGAAAATACTCGAATTTTGACTCTGAAATTAGCTGCAAAGAAAAAAAAACGGAAAATTTGGTTTATAATAGCTCATGAAAATGTGAAAATGACTCTATGACTCTGCAGTTTTGAGTAAATAACTTTTAAATGAGTAATTGGATCCAAATTGAGATTGAAATTAAATTGGATTTTGAAAATTGATTAAATCTGCGATTAGTCTTTCTTCTCCTGATTGGTTCCAATCCAATCTTAATCTCTAGTCTGATACTAACTTTAGTATACAAAATTTGATTTAATTCGTAATGCTATTTTCTCATCGAATTTGCAAATAAATATCACAAAACGCGATTTTATATAAGAATCAAGACAATCAACAAAAAATAAAATAACTTTTAAATTTTCAGACAATAAAATCTGACAAAAACAGATCATATAAAATCTTGCTACAAATTTTATTGGTAAAAAAGATATAAATTTAATACAAATTTTGATAAATCATGTCGACAAAATGTTAGCAAATATAACAAAATCTGCTAACATATTTTGATAGTAAATCCGCGGCAAAATACGGACAAAATGTATTCATAACCTGACGACAGCAAATTGGCAGCAAAAACTGAATAAAGTAGCGCAAAGGCTGGATTCCGTAAAGTGTATATGCACACATTTTGTGCATATACACAGTATACGTGACATGAACTATAGACAAATACGCGCATATGCGTTTTACGGAATCCAGCCAAAAGCTGTGTTTAACAGAGAAAGCAACTAAAGCCCGTATCAGATTACAAATTGGGATTGAGATTGGATTGAATTTTGACCAATCAAAGTAAAGTTCACTAAACTTGAGATTAGTTTTTTTCTGATTGGTTAAATTCCAATCCAATTTTAATCTCAATCACTAGTCTGATA
>JANQDE010001019.1:1862-21653 GCA_037157785.1 Cephalotes varians | reverse complement strand
ATTTAATTTTTTTAACTTACACAGAATCATCGATTCCAGGCCCATAAAGTAAGCCTTCTGCTGCCGAAGCCACCTCCAAAGCATCAATTTTCTTTTGTCTATGATGCTTTCTGGCCTATAAACCCAGGCTACCTGCTCTCGGAGCGGTCCCTACGTTCAAACTCGCATAACTTYGTCAATTTTCGTTTGATTAATATGAAACTTTCAGAAAACATTTTTGAGATGGCATACTTTTAGAATATGCAAAAACTTAAAAATCGATTTTTTCGACTTTTCTAACTAGAGATAACCCCTTAATTCCATAAAATGTAATATATGCAAAGACGTTTTTTCGGGGGAGAAAAAATTGATACAATATTTTACAATGCACTTATACAAATCGCATAAAATAACAGAATTGACTGAACATCCGGAACGTGAGTTTCTTCTGCAGAAATTTAATATAAATGAAGAAAATACTAAAGCACAATGTCGTACTTGTAAAAGAGTAATTGTATATAATATGTACGGCATCTATGTTTTAAATTTTAAAAAATCATTTGGAAATATATCACGAAAAAAAATCAAGTACATATGAAAAAGCAGTAAACACGGAAAAAGGACGTGATATAGAGAATAAATACTTCATAACGGGGAATGAGGCAACGTGTCCAAAATGTGAACTGAAGATGGACTGGACAGATTTAAAACACACTGAAGAAAGACTGATCAAATTAGACACTACTTTTCTCATAATAGGTATGAAAAAAAGAAAATTTGTTTTTATTTGCCAAAACGCATAATTTTGTTTTGTTTCAGTAATTTTATAATAATTAATATTAGAAATGATATATATAATTGAAATAACATATTTTCATCGTAAATTGTTAATTGTTATTGTACGTATATATGTACTTGATATCATATAAGCACATTTGCATAGGAAAACTTGTTAATCATGGTGCAGTGGTTTTAGCTATTTTATTTAGCTATTATATGAAAATATATCTATCATATTTTAATATGTTACAATTAATATTTTTTGTGTTATGTTAGAATGGTATTAAATCATAAAAAATATTTGGTAACAATTACGCGAGCAAATAATTAAATCTCACTTGCAGAAATTTTATATGTGCACACAAGTACAGATTGTTTGATTAGGCATAAAATCTCTGACGAACAGATTAAACCAAAAAGAAAAGTTTTGTATTGTTTTTCGATTTTCAATAATTAATAATTTTTATTCAATTTAATTCGCTGTATCTTTCCACGAGAGATATTACGAGTAATATTACTGTGTAGGTGTAATATGTTTATTGCAACGATACATAAGATCACACATACAATAATTTCGTTGTTTAACATTATTATAACATAATTAATATTTTATTCTACACACAATATTTTATTCTACACATTTCATGGTGCTTGAGTCAGCGGTGACTCAACTTGCCGTTTGATTTTTGATTATTTTCAAGACAATTGATATTTTGATATATGTATAAAGACTATAATATAAAGATTATATCAAGAAACGTAATTATAAAAATAATATATCTGATATATCACGGATAGATACGTAATTATGAATTATGACATTTATTTGTATTATAGTATGCATTATTAGTAGGTCTTCTTTTATATAATAATAATTTTTATAGTTCTTAATTTTTATGAAAAATATTTTATTTAACAAATATATTAAATATACAAATATAATAAACGATTAAAAATATTTTACGTAATTGACGATCCACACTAATATTGGATGAATCACTTAAATTTCACGCAGAACGGAACGTTACTACAATATAGTAGAGTCTCTCTAATTTTGACTTTATCGGACTATAAGAGCGGAATGCTACAATTATGGAATATTTCATTTATAGCCAAATTTAACGAGACTTTATTATAATTGTTGATACAAAATATTAATTACTACACTAATAAATGACTAATTTTATAAAAAATTTAAAAAAGAATCTAGCATAAATTGAAAATCTAATAGATTTAATTAACGTCTGTCATAAAATGAACGAATTAAAATTTGTCTAGAAATTATCAGATGAGTGTTATCAAATGAGTGTTATCTATCTAATTTCTTTCTGTTAAATATACCAAAATTTCTTGATATTAAATTTATTTTGTTAGGTCAGTATACTGTTTTTGTGAAAAAAAACATCTTATAAATATAACTAGAAGATTTATAAATTTAACCGAAAATATCAATAAAGTTCTTACAACCTTATCAAACATTTTAGCTAAAATAACGAATTCTACCTAATATTAACGTTCTGATTGAAATATCTAATCATGACTATCTGTTTGAACTACCAAAATATGTTCCATTATATATGTCTTGTTAATGCAATCAAAACATTTTTCTCAGTTGGATTCCTGAAAAAGATCAACTAGAACAAGAGGCAAATATACAGAAACAATTATTGCAATCAGAAGAAGTATGGATAAATATCCAAGAATTAATCGAAAATTTTATGAAGAACTTAAGGAACGAAGACGCGCAAAAAGAAGAAAACTACGATCTGAATGAGTAACTATTCATTTTTTTCATATTAGATAGCAAACATTCCAATAAAATTATAATTTATATTAAAAAACATAATCATTTATTAACTGACTCATATTATTAAACATAATTCATATTTATAAGTTGAACAATAACGGAATATTTTTTGTACTTTATCTACTTTTACAGATTTTACAAATTTTTACTTTTATATTATAAAGTTTTTTTGTGTTTATATTGTATATATATATATATATATATATATATATATAATTAAACAAATTTTATAATTTTGTAATTTATACTAAATCTAATCTGAAATATTATGCGATTTATTAAATATTGATATTTTTTATATTGTTATATTGATATTTTATATATTTTATATTATATTTATAATATTGAACAATGCTTAAAATAACAATATTTTTTATTCTATTATATATTATTCAGAATATGTAATGATAGATATAATGATTCAGTAGTAAATGTAAACTCGAAGATGAGAGCTTGACGTTACTAATTGCAGTTGCGTGCGGCGAGGTTCTACGAAAAAAAGGAGTGTGTCTAGCATTCGCGTAACGTTATTTTGAGTCACGCAATATTCGCTCGTTCGATCTTCATTAATTAATTAATTTTATATTATTTATTACAGAAATCAATAAAATTCTAAAGAACTTTTCTATTTAGTTTAACTCTTTATCTATGAGCTTTACTTATAAGCGAAGTTATACTTATTATCAGGCACTCTGTATATGTATATGTATCGATATTTGCTAAATTAGCGATTTAATTTCCACAGCATCACATTTCATCTTCGACACACATTAAATTTTAAAGAGATCATTTTTATATAAATATGTAAAACATAAATAAATTATAAATGTAAATATTTAAATATTAATAATACCTATACTGAGAAATCATCTAAATCTTAAAAAGCTTTGATGTAACTGAATAATTAGCTTTCACGAGTAAATAATACATAATATTTTATGGTTTTTAAATAGTATGTACAGATATGAACCGAGCACTTCGGGTTCAACGGGAGATAGGACTGAACAATCAGAACAAAGCGAAGTATGACAAAATATTCCGACAAAGAGAATTAAATGAACAGAGAAGCGCAACTTCAAGAGAACAAGAGAACAAAGAAAACCGCATTTTGGACGAAACACAGTTATCCAAACGAAATAAAGACGGTGATGCAAATAATTATTTGTTTTTATATCATATATCACACAATAAATCTTAGTAAATCTTATGAGTAATGCAATGTCCGTTAATAAGTAACATTCATATCCTGGTGACGTAAAACATAAATCGAATAGGAAAATCCTCTGTTATTTTGTAATTTTTGCAAATATTAATAAGAAATTAATTAATAAGAATCTACGAATAAGATTACAGATCACATAGATTTTATTCAGTTTTAAGAAAATGATAATTAATATCAAAATAAAATTTGTGACTCAAACAATTTATAAGGCTAAGTACGCCGAGATGTTTTTTCTGATTTATTATTCTTTACATTCATACAGATTAAGAGAAACCAACTGTAAATAAAAGACATCGATGAAGATTCCGATAATTCTCTGGAAGCGATATGTGGATAAATAACATCATAGTTTTTGACTCGAAGATTTTTTCAAAGAAAAGAAACAAGCAATTCTAAAAGTGACTATATCGTCAAGAAATTGTATAAATTACATATTTCATATATATGTGTAATATATATTATGTGTTATATAAAACAAAATAGATTTTAGATTAATTATTTGACAATATCTTTTTCAAAAATTGAAAGATATTTAAATTTACTCACAGTCCATAAATTCGTTATTTTGTTTGTTTTATATAACATTAATATATCATTATCTTTTTTGTAGATATAATTTTGAATATGTATTAAACTATATGAAACCATTGTAAATCGAATGCTATGCTTCTATTTCTTAGAAAGGTAATGATATGCGATAATCAACAGTATAACTAAAGAAAAATTTGATCTGTAAAAATAAATGTGGCTAATGTAAACTTTTTGTTTAACAAAATTAATAACTAAAAYACAAATATGAAGTAATCAACAAAAGATGCATAAAATCATGAAATAAAAGCAACATTTATATAGGATTAATTATTTATTAATATTTGGTAACTACACAATACAAATCAATAGCAATACATAGATAAGAGCAGAACATATTGTCATGTTTGGCTCAATTAACTTATTTTTTTAAGCATGACTTATTAATTAAAAAAAATTAAATCTAGTGTTATGCAAGTAATTAAATTTTGACATTTTCAGTTATCGGCGATGATTAAAAATGGCAATAATTTTTATTATATTATATATATGCAGAGTATGAGATGATAAATATAGTGATTCAATAGTAAATGTATAAAAAATGCGAGAATGAGACGATCCAACGTGCCGTTTGTCATTGCTACGCGTGTGACGAGTTACTGAGAAAGGCGCGCGTCTTGCATTCGCGTATAACAATGCTGTTTTTTGTCGCTAAATCGCGATCAATGCACTCTCACTCGCTTTAATAATTAATTTCTTATTAATTAGTGCAAGAATAAACTATTAAAATAATGAAAAACTTCTTTATTTGGTTTAACTCGCTTTATGTATTTATGAACGGAATTTTATTTATTATCAGATCCCCTGTGTATATGCGTTTGCTTAAATTACGCGATTTTGTTTCCGTAGCATTATATTTCATTTTCAGCATTGAATTTTAAATAGATTATTTTCACATAAATACGTAAAATATAAATAAACTATAAACGTAAATGTTAAAATATTGATAATACTGAGATTATCTAAATTTTAAAAAATTTTGAAGTAATAACCGATTTCGTTTTTTAGTACATAATAATTTCTATTTTTTTAATTATATATAAAAACAGACCTGGACCGAGCACATCGACTACAACGGCAGACAATAGGACCGAGCGATCAGAATACAATGGAGTATCACAAAACATTCCGACAAAGAAACATAAATCAAGCACATTGGACAAAATACAGCTGAAACGAAAGAAAAAAGGTGATTTACATTATTATTCTCTTTGCTTACACAGTACAACGTAAAAATAAGTCTTATAAGTCATATAGTATCTACTAATATGTGTAACACTCTTCTTCTGTCAAATGACGTTAAACAGGTTATTAAATATAAAAATTCTCTATCGTTTTGCGATTTTAATAAAATTAATAAGAAATTAATTAATAAGAAATCGAATATAGTTACACATCCTTTAGATCTTACTGAGTCTTAAAAGAATGATATTTAGTAACAGATACTTATAACCGAGTAAAATGTGTCATTAAAACATTTTATATTCTTTATATTTATAAATATACTTTTTATTAATCATTCTTTACGTTTATACGGAATAAGAGACAATTCTATGAATAACTGGCACGATTGCGAAACGATAAGATTCTGATAAAAGGACAAGAAGCATCACGACTTTTTACTCGAAAACTTAACAAAGAAAGGAAACAAGCAACTTTGTATAAGTGATATCGCCAAGAAATTGTATATTAAATATTTTTTACGCAAATGTTTAATTTATATTATATGTTATATAAAAGAAAAATATATTTTATTAATTATTAATATTTTTTCCAAAGACTGAAAGAAATATTTAAATTTGCTCACCGTTTTCCAAATTCTTAATCTTATTTTTCTTATATAACATTAATATAAAATAATCATTTTTCTTAATGTTTATATTACATATATTACATATTTGACATTGTCATTTATTAAAAAATATTGTCAAACATTATGTCGTATATTTGACAGAATTTTGATTCTTATGTTTCAACTTAATAAATTATCGATAGACTATTTTTATGTACGCGTAACATAAATAAAAACGAAGAATATTCATATTAAATTTTATTTGTGTGCACAAATATAAGAAAATTTATGGTTTGCTTAATGTACATGTAATACAATGTTTGTTTATATTTTGAATATGAGGAATTAGATAGTGTATATTCATTTAAATTTGAACAAAGTGAGTATTGAAATCGTATTGTTTTGATGAAATTGTGTTAAGAAAAATGTATATTTTTTCATAAAGAAATTAACTAAAAAATCTTGACGATTTATAAAATAAACACACATGATAGTTTGTATAAGAAACTTAAAAAATTGTCATTGATTAACCTCTGTCATTGATTTACCTTTTCTAAGCTCTTAGATATCTACTTGAATAGCAAACGTTAATTGGCAAACGTATATGAATATGCCGCAAGGATAGTGATCAGAATAAAACAATTTACATTACCGAATCTGATAGTTGCGTCTTTTGTCGAAAGCGTTGATTTTCAAATCTGTATTGAACAAATTCTTTTTTGATTATTATTAGGTTATTAAGTTATTAAATTTCTGTTGTATAAAAAATATTACTTATATTATGGTAACATATAATATGCATTAATAACTTTAAATTGTTTTTTGTATTTATTAGAGCGGACATTGAACATTAACTTAACACATTAATACACTAATACAATTGTTTAAAACAGTTATTAAATCCGAATATTTCCATAAACATTGCACTAATTGGACTGAAACAAAACTGATATAAAATTTTATTTTATATGACACACGCATTTATTTCAGCGTCTCGTTTTTACTTCAGAAAATTGTTTAATAATTTCGATGTTTTCAATTTGCTCGCGGTTTCGTACTCGATTGAAATAGTTGCCAAATTTGCCAACCTTTCCTGAGATATAGTTGAAAAAAAATAATTTTTTATTAACTTTTTCACAAATTCACATAAAGATTTGAAAACACTTGTTGCAAATTATTTTTTAATAAATATTTTAGCATTATAGTTGAATTTATCTCGAGCGTTAGCATTGCAAGAGTACACAATACATTCCACGGCGTCTATCAAACAATGAAAAATTTAATATACGTTAGTATTTTTTGTGATATTAGTCGGATTTTTTACTATATAATGGACTGCCAGTTAGTTCTTTTTATGTTAAAATATAAGTTAGAATTATACTAAGTATTAAGCGATTTGATTACCCTGATATTTTGAAAAAAGTTCTATTTTTAACATTTCTTTAACGTTTGAATTTTTAAAAATAATTTAAGCCAAGATCGAAGCCAAAATTCAAAAAATTGAGAATGTAAAATTACAGTAACAAGGCAATAATATATGCCAAGAAATCGACAACGAGTGCATCGTCACTGCGGAAATTCGAGCGTAAGCAGGTACAAACGAAGTTCGACAAGATCATAAAGCATTATTAAAACAAACTAAAACCCAGCTTCTAGAAGATGAAGACGAATTTTATGGTATTGTCACAGCAGATTAGAGATCATTCTATAAAGAAAATATTTTGAATCTTCTTTTGCATTTTTCTCATATTTTCCAACAAGGACGTAAACTTTTATCCGAAAATAATAGTTCGATTGACTTCATTTTTGGCAAGAATGTTTTTAAGAAGATTATCTATCATGTAGCTTACAATTCTTTTCATATGTTAATTTATTTTATTACAAAATTTTTATTTTCTTTTAAGGCCAAAAATATTCTTTTCCAAATCGAACTATTTTTCATATTTAAAAAAAAAAAGTGTTACGCTACACAATAGCTATAGCACTTGTGTACAAGAAAATATTTTATATTTTTATTTCAGATCACCATTGCCTCTTGAAATGTTACGCTCGATCGATTTTCCGCCGCGGCGAAGAAACTTTGCGGGAATTGTTTCACAGCTTAAACTTTTTAGTCAATTTCTTTAAAATTGTACTGTCTTTTAAATCTTTTTTAAACTTTAAATTTGAAGTTTTAATATTATATATTATACCCATATAGTATAAATTAATTATACGCAGTAGTTTATTAAAAAAGAATCTTAAATTTGGTCTTATTTTAAACCTTCAGAGTGATTAAACCTTTTAAGGTAAAGAAGGTTGTATGACCTGTCAGTCAGTCACGTAGTATTCAAGTACATTTCAACATTTATATTTAAACAAGGAATTGTACATCATAGTTTGATATACATATATTTTATGAGCAATTTAAAAAAAGGGAATACTTCTTAAAGTAATACATTTAATCTTAAGCAATTCGTGATACAAAACGGTTATGAAACGATAAAATGGAGAAAGTAAATATATTTGTAGATCGTGGGAAAAGAAATATTGTAATGATATAATAATTCCTTTTCTTCCTAATTCCATAAAATATAATATACGTAAGGAAGCTTTTTTGAAAAAAAAATATACAATATTTTACAATATAATTATACACATTACATATAATAACAAAAATGACTGATCATCCGGAACGTGAGTTTTTTCCGCAAAAATTTGTTATAAATGAAGAAAATGCTGAGGCACCTTTTAAAAATTTATTTGGAAACATATCACGAAAAAAATCAAGTGTATATCAAAATGCAGTGAACACTGTAAAAGGACGTGATATACTAAATATTTCCTAACGGACAATGAGGTAGTGCCCAAAATGTAAGCTGAAGATAGACTGGACAGATTTAAAACACCCTGAAGAAAGACTGATCAAATTACTTAAATACTACTTTTCTCATAACTCATAGATTAAGACAAAAAAATATCTTTTTTTATTTGTTACGTAATTTTGTTTTGTTGCAACAATTTCATAATAATTTAGTATTAGAGATAATATATTATAATTGGGGAATGATTTATTTTCATCGTAAATTATAAATTGTTATTATAAGTATGATATCATTTAAGCACATTTGCATAGAAAATCTTATATTCGGTGCAGTTCGTTTAACTATTTTATTTATATTTTATTCACATAAAAATATATCTAATAATATTTTAATATCATACAATTAATTTTTGTGCTTTTATTAAGATAGTATTAAATTATCAAAAATATTTGGTAACAGTTATGCGAGCAAATAATTAAACCTCACTTGCACAGAATTTTTTTATATGTACGCGCAAGTGTACAGAATATCTGATTAGGCGTAAAATCTCTAGTGGACAGATTAAACCAATTAGAACAGTTTTACTGTTTTGCGATTTCCGCAAAAGTTAATAATTAATAATTTCTATTCAATTTAATTGGCTGTATCTTTCCACGAGAGATATTACGCTTAATATTATTATTATTATGTAGGTGTAGTATGTTTATTGCAACGATACACAAATTTGTAGAATAAACGTTTGTACTTTATTTAAAAAGAAATTAAAATATAAGGAATATGGTACTTTTCAAAGTTACGAGAAATTTTTATGGATAGAAATCGATCGAACTCGAAACATCCCAACTATACAAAAGGGATTAATATTGTATCGGTAAATGCAATATTGTACGCACGAAACACTATAAAACATATAAAATTATTCAACTTGAGTAAATATTTCTAAAATATTAATGCATTAATTAAAAAACTATAGCATGTAATAGATATTTGGGATAATGTAATAATGCAGTGGAGTAATATATTACACATTTAACAAAAAATAAAAATCAAAAGTTAAAAATTTGATGTTTGGTTAGCTTTTTCAAATCTTACATAATAAAAAAACTATTGGCATCCTTTTCATTAATTATTGTCACACACAAGAACGTTTTCTAATGTTCACTTATTATTCTTCAATTTTTTTTTTAATATGATTTGCATTAATATATGCATCGTACTAACATATTTTTGGAGAATTGTTCGTTGTCGTATCGATATTTAATTTCGTACTTAATTTGAATTTTCGTACTTAAATTTTTATTAATATTTATTTTATAAATGTATTATACCTATATGTAAATTGTCTCATTTAAATTTTAAGCATTACGTGTATTTTAATATAAATTTGAAATTATATATATTTTAATAATATAATAGAGCTGTACGATCTATCAGTTAGACAGCTAGCATATAGTAATCAAGTACACATCAATATTTATATTCATACAAGGAATCAAATATCTTTCTTTGACCTTCTATGAGCAATTTTGAAAAAGCAAACGTTTCTTCAAATGATACATTTAGTCAAGCGATCCGTGATACAGAACGGTTATAACGAAAATGTCGGAATTTCAAGATCGTATCCCGTGGGAAAGGCAATATTACATCGATATAATAATACCTCATTCTAAGGTTAGGACCATAAAATGTGTGAGGTGTGGAACAGCTTTTCTAGACGAGGAAACACAAATACCATATCATATTTCGCACATGAACCGACATGGCATAACAGAATTGACTGATCATCTTGAACGTGCATTCTTTGAGCAGAATTTTCATATAAGTACAGTAAAATCTACAGCAAAATGTTGTATTTGTAAAAGAATAATTGAATATAATCAGCACGGTTTGTACCTTTTAAAAAATCATATCGAAATATATCACGAAAAAAGTTTACAAAAGTATGAGCTAATAACGAAGATAGTAGAAGGATGTCACACATTGGATAAATATTTTATAATAGGCAACGAGGCAATGTGTCCAAAATGTGAGAAAAAGATAGACATGACACATGCCGAAACACTTCCAGCAGAAAAAGTGAAAGAATTACTTGAACATTACTTCTCTCATAGGTATAAAGAAAAATGTTTTATATTTGCCACACGTTGCGAAAATCAATGTTGTTGTCCTTGTTTTGTTCCAATAATTTCATAATAATTCAATATCAAAGATATTACGTTTGGTATCAATTTTCAAAATTGTAAGTCATTGTTACATATATAAATGCTTTGTTATCTTATAGGCACATTTTTGCATAGAAAAATAATTCTTGTATTTGACACAGACCTCAGATTAATTTTATTACACATACATATGAGTATGTATCTGATAAAATTTTACCATGTTAGAATTCATATTTTTTGTGCTGTACTAGAATAGTACTAAAAAAATAACAGATATTCGATAATTATTAACTAAATAATTAACCATAATTACATAGAAATTTTATATGTGTGCACGCGCCTTGAAGGTCAATTGCGCACATGTGTACAAGATATCTGATATTAGACTTAGATAAAATCTCTTGTGGAGACAGATTGTATCGTTTTGCGATTTCGCAATAATTAATAAGTTTTATTTAAACCGCTTTACTTGTCCACGAGAGATATGTCATGTCTATTATGATTATATAAATGATTATATAAATGTATGTTTATTGCAATAATGCTCACATTCGCATAATTATTTTACACATTAAGTATCACTATTATATAATATAAATAATATTCTATTAACATAACATTTCGTGTTGCTCACTAGTGACTCACATTGAATGTTTCGTTCCATTCAGGCCATTTAATATTTTGACTTTTTCTTTCTATACAAAAAAAGTAATATAAAATAATTTCTAATCATGCATGGATATGAATTATGATATGTAATGTAATATTAGGTTCTTTTATATAATAATTTTTGTATAATAATTTTTAATTTTTTAAATATTATAAAAAATATTTTATTTAAGAAATATATTAAACACACAACAATAAGCAAATAAAAATATCTTAGGCAATGGATGAGTTACCTGAAATTGACGCGGCATAGAAAGTGTTATATAATATAATATAGAATCCCTCTAATTTTAACTTTTTATAAAGAGATAAGAAAATGCCAAATAATCTTTTTACAGACAAATTAAATGAGACTTTGTTATAATTGTTAATATAAAATAAAAAATTAACTCATTATTAAACAATATTATGTATTTTCATTACTACAAGGAATCTAGCATAAATTAAAAATTTAGTAGATTTAAGCAGTACGTTTGTCAGAAATTGATCGAATTAAAATAAAAGAGCATTATTAATTTGTTTCTATTAAATGTAACAGAATTTCTTGATACTAAGTTTATTTAGATAGATCAGCATAATGTTTTCGTGAAAAAACGTTAATAAATATAATTAGATTTTATAAATCAAATTCAAAACACCCAATACATAAGTGCTTATCATACGTTCTAATTAAAATATCGAATTTAATCATAATAACCAGATATTCTGTTCGAACTGTTTAGCAAAATGTATTTTATTAAACACGTCTTATTCATCAAAGTTCTTTTTTTCAGGTTGGCTCCTATGCACATTCATGAAGAAAACAGAGTTTTACGAATATGGTAGTTAAAGCTATAAAAGAAAAAGAAAAAAATCGTAGACAATATGAACTACAAAAACGAAAAAGCAACTAAAAGAAGAAGACGAACTTCTTTGTAGAAGAACATCTGGTTTAGACGAAATCACTGAGATTGGAAGAACCGAGTTGAATGAGTAATTTACTTTTCTTATATTAGCATAAACAGATTTAAAAATAAAACATTAAATTTCCAACTATAATTTACATAAAATATAATTGTCTATTAACTGTATCACATTAYTTATAAATTAAACAATGACGAAAACTCTTTATAATTATACAAATATTATAAATTATTTACGTAACATAATCATAACACGTAACAAATTTGTATACTACATAAAGATATATATTAATTTTTTTCTAATATACTATTCGCTATTTAAAAATATATGTGTCGTGTTTAATACACATAATTATTTTACATAATTTTATTTATATTTTTGACATTAATGTATATTTGAATTCTCATAATTGTTTTTACTAAACATACGTATACATTTATCAAATGAGCCGTCTTTTTACATCATTAATGATTTTTAAACAAATTTTACATGATTGTAATTTATAATCAACTTAGAATCTAGTGTTATGCAAGTTATTAAATTTTGACATTTTCAATTATTTTCATCGCGATGATTAAAAATAGCAACAATTTTTATTATATTATATATACAGAATATATGATAAATATAATGATTCAATAGCAAATGTAACGCGAGGAAGAGACGGCCCAACGTTATGCGCCGTTTGCCATTGCTACGCGTGACGAGTTACTGGGAAAGACGCGCGTCTCGCATTCGCGTATAGTAATGCTATTTCTTGTCGTTAAATCATGCCCAATGCACTTTACTCGCTTTAATAATTAATTTCTTTAATAATTAATTAGTGAGAGAATACACATTAAAATAATGAAAAACTTCTTTATTCGATTTAACTCGCTTTACGTATCTCTGAGCGAAATTTTACTTATTATCAGATACTCTGTACATATGTTTTCTTAAATTACGCGATTTAATTTTGTTTCCATAGCATTATATTTCATTTTCAGCATTAAATTTTAAAAAGATTATTTTCACGTAAATAAGTAAAACATAAATAAACTGCAATTATTAAAATATTAAATATTAAAATATTGATAATACTGAAATTATCTAAATCGTAAAAAATTTTGATGTAATAAGCCGAGTTAGCTTGTATGTAATAATTTATCTTTTAAATTATATATAAAAACAGACCTGGACCGAGCACATCGAGTTCAACAGCAGACTATAGGATCCAGCGATCAGAACAAAGTGAAATACCACAAAACAATTCCGACGAAGAGACTTAAATCAAGCACTTTGGATGAAATACAGCTCAAACAAAAAAAAGATGGTAATTATTTTTTTTTCTTACAACATAAAAATAAGTCTTATAAGTCATACAGTATCTACTAATTTATGTAACACTCATCTTCTGTCAAGCAACGTTAAACGGTTTGATCGAACAAAAAAGTTCTTTATCGTTTTGCGATTTTATTATAATAAAATTAATAAGAAAATAATTAATAAAAAATCTGCGCATATAAGGTTACAAATTGTTCAGATCTTACTGAGTCTTAAAAAAATGATATTTTGTAACCGATACTTATAACTGAATAAAATGTGTCACTAAAACATTTTATATTCTTTATATTTATATTTATACTTTTTATTAATCATTTTTTACGTTCATCCAGAATAAGAGACAGTTCTATGACTAACCGACACGGTTGCGAAACGATAAGACTCTGATAAAAGGACAAGTAGCATCACGACTTTTTACTCGAAGACTTTATCAAAGAAAAGAAACAAGTAACTCTGTCATGAGTGATATCATCAAGAGATTGAATAAATTAAATATTTCTTACACGAATGTGTAATTTATATTATGTTATATAAAAGGAAAACACATTTTATTAATTATTTTTTTCAAAAATTGAAAAAAATAATAGAATTTGATCACCGTTTGTAAATTCTTAATTTTATTTCTCTTATATAACATTAATATAAAACTATCATTTTTATAGAAATAATTTTGCGAATACAATGTATTATGAAATTGTTGTAAATTGGGTGCTACACTCGTATTTCTTAGAAAACTAATATGCATGTAAATGGATAGTGAACTGAAGAAAAATTTGACTTGTGAAAATAAATGTTCAAAATACATTTTTTCTTTAACAAAATTAATAACTAAAACACAAATATAATACGATCATCAAATATACATAAAATCATAAAAAAAAAGATAATATTTATAAGATAATAATTAAAGTATATTCTTTCTAAGATGTACCATTAGTAGACAAGGTATAGTACTATTAATCTACTGCTATATAGTTATTAAAGATTTTAGTGATTATACAGTAGCAAATTAAAAACAATACATAAATACTAGCAAAATACATTGTTATATTTGACGCCGTCAATTAACATGGTTTATTCTATTATATGTATATTATCCTCTATTATATATATATATATATATATATATATATATATATATATATATATATATGTTATCAAATATATGAAATATTAAATATTAATATTTCGTATATATTATAACGTAACGGTTAATAACAAATTACGTAATTATTCTTTTTTATGAATGTTGTTTTTTATGATTTTATTCGTACTTTGTTGACACTAATTTTTGCATTTGAGTAATAATAATTATTTTTGTTCAATAGAAAAATGTATAACTTGATGTACTTCTTTTTCATATTTCTTAATATTTTTATTACATATATTATTCCATATTTGTCATTGTCATTTGTTAAAAAATACTATCAAATATTGTGTCCYATACTTGATAAAATTTTGATTCTTACGTTTCAACTTAATAAATTATCAAGAACCTATTTTTATGTATGCAAAACATAAATAAATCATGAATATTCATATCAAATTTTATTTAATGTGCATAAATTAAATAAAATTTATGGATTGGTTAATGTATATGTAATATTTATTTATACTTTGAATATAAGGAATCATTAGATAGTACATTCATTTAAATTTAAATAAAGAGGGAAATAAAATCATATAATTTTGATAATATTGTGTTTTTGAAAAGAAATTTTTGAAAGAAAAATGTATGTTTTTTTCATAAAGATATTAACATAAACATATGTTATTTACGATTTATAAAATAAAGACACATAGCAATTTGTATAAGATACTTAAAAAATTGTCATTGATTAACCTTTGTCATGGATTTAACTTTTCTAAACTAATGTACTCAGATATTTACTTGAATAGCATTAATCGGCAAACGTGAAACATGAAACAAGATTAGTGATCAGAATAAACAACTTACATTACTGAAACTAATAATCGCATCTTATGTCGAAAACATTAATTTTCGAATCTGTTGAATTGATCAAATTTTTCGATTACTATTAGGCTATTAAGTTTCTATTGTAGAAATAATATTATCTATATTATGGTAACATATAATAAGCATATATTCAAAACCGTTTCAAAGACTTGTTGCGCTTGGGTGTAGAGCGTTCCGCCCTTTTCAATCTCATTTATACTGGTAACTCACTCACTCGCTCGCTCGCTCGCTCGCTCGCTCGCTCGCACGCACGCACGCACGCACGCACGCACGCACGCACGCACGCACACACACACACAAACGATTCATTATCCATTTAATCTTCACTAAATCTAAATGAATATTACCGATCAAATTAACTCGACTCCATTTTAAATTGATATGTATTGTTACATTGATAATTAATGGAAATCGTGCATTAACTTATATTAACTATTGACAGAAGCGTTTCTCAAATATTAAWTAATGTGAGTWCGAAATTTAAATTGTTTTTTGTATTTATTAGAGCGGTTTGAACGTTAATTTAACACATTAAAACATTAATACAACAATTTAGAACAGTTATAAAATCTGAATACTTCCATAAACATTGCACTAATTGAACTGAAATAAAACTAGTATAAAGTTTTGTTTTATATGAAACGYGCATTTCTTTCAGCGTCTCGCTTTTACTTCAATAAATTGTTTAATAAGTTTCGATGTTTCCAATTCGCTCGCGATTTCATGCTCGAAATAGTTGCCAGATTTGTCAACCTTTCCTGAGATATAATTGAACAAAAATAATTTTTTAATAAGTAATTCAACATTGCATTTGTATTCATCTCCAGCGTTAGCATTCGTTGCAAGAGCACAATACATTCGACGGCGTCTATCACACGATGAAAAGTTTAATATACGTTGATATTTCGTGACATTAGTCGGAGCTTTGACTATGTAATATTGTAATGAATTGCCAGTTAGTTCTTTTCATTTAAATATAAGTTAGAATTATACTAATTATTAAGAGTCTGATTATCCTGATATTTTTTATACTTCAACTTAATGAATTCTAAAGAATATTTTTATTAGAAAAGCATAAATAAATAAGAAGTATATAAATTAAATAAATAAATCTTATGCTTTGTTTAATGTATATAATATTTCATATCTAATGAATATTTGAACATAAGGGATCAATAGACAACATTACATATTAACATTTACTAAAATTTGCGCAAATATGGAAATGAAATCATATTTTACAAATATCAAAGAAGGCTAAATGTCGGTCTTGCAGTACACTGCGGCGGATCTTGGTGCCTAATTATAATCTTTTTACATTTCCTGCTCATGCGAACTGCGCGCCGCAATTCGTCGGACTTGAAACACAGTGCACAACATCGGAAACAATCGACTCACATATTAAATTGATAAACAATTTAATAATTTTGATGCTGACAAGCATCTATTGTATCTCCCCTTATTGTATCTCCTGAAAATCTGTAAAGAAATCATATATTATTTTTATGAAATAATTTGTACGTTAAGAAAGAATGTATTTCAAAGAAATTGATATAAACGTYTATAATGTATAAAATAAAGTTATGATAATTTGTACATAAATATCAAAATTTKTATAACTTAAAAAATTCACAACGMTTARTACTTTATCTAACGAACAACTTTCAGAAATCTGATAGCAGTAATCAGAAAACATGGAACATGTCGCGATGCTAGATAAAAATAAACTCACATTACCAAAATTTCTTCTTATGCTSAAATTATTAATTTTTGAATGTACATTGAAATATTTTTTATTATTTGTGATTGCTGATTAAAAAGCTATTAAGTTTTTGTTAGAAATACGAATAATATTATCGATATTACGATAGTATTTAATATACATGTTTATTATCAAGACAACGTTGAATATGATTATCAATTTATATTATCAAATTTGAAATTGTATTAGAGAAATTAACTTTTGATATATTTACTTTAATGTACTTATTATTATATTTACTTTTATTGTAAACATATGTAATAAAGTTTTTCTTTTTGAGAATGATATGKGTATGTACATGCAAAATTTGAATCAACGAAGAAGGCGATTATATAGACTAGTAAAGTGTTAAATGAAGATCTTTCTTTCTAAAAATTGTCACTTCCGTTTTTTGCGTGTATTTTTAAAAAGCAAAAAAGTTAATTTTGAAAATAATTTTTATTATAAATTTTATATTTCTCGAAATAACACGCAATACTGTGTATGAAAACGCGCCGAGCGCACTTATTTACTCGTCTTGGCTCCTTCCTTTTTTTTTTATTATTGCTTTACAAAAAAAACGAGCCTTATATTCATTGTTTAGAAATTTTATTTCGCAGGAATGATACGTTTCGCGTTGGCCGTTCGTATGTCGAATTGTGAGTATTGTGATCACGCGACAAATTTCATCTCGTCCTTCTTTCATTTTCGCTTTAAATTTTTTTACAATACTAATGTTCTTAACGCATTTATGTATCTATTTAGTCCGTGTGAGGTTTGACGTATCGAGCTATCACAAATCGATTACAGCACGTATGCATACACGATGCACGTACAGCACGATACAAATGCATCGAAAAAATGATGTAAATAGCAATAAATGCAATTTAACGAATGCTGATATTATTCTTTATTTTCTTAACAGTTCAATTTGTGTATGTTTAACTCTATGTTTGTCTCTTTGTTTTTGTTGGACAAACACACGCAGCAAGCACGCGGTAAGCATGAATATGTGTAATTCTACGCCGCAAAATTTTTATTTTGCACTGAAGATTGAGATGATGCAATCGCAACTTAATAGACATTTATTAGTTTATAAACGCATTGATTTAAGATATATCCCGAGAAAAAATTATATATATATGAACATATTTAATATATAATTTTAATTGTATATAATTGTAATTGTATATAAAATATGTCTAAAATTATATATAATTGTATATAATTTTATATAATTTTATATAATTGTATATAATTTTATATAATTTTATATAATTACATATGAAACATTTTTTCCCATGATTTCTTAGTAATCGTTTATTGTTTTATATCGCTTTTCGGAAAATGTTGTCCTTATCAATCATCATTACAACAAAATTTTTAAATTTTTTCGTTTAATTTTTTTCAAGTCTGCATGCTAGTTATTCAAAAACATCTAGCATAGCCAAGAGAGATTTGTCTACAATCAGTTGTTCCGTGTCGCTTGGCCCTTTTTGAAGCCTCGAAAAGTTGATCCTCATTATGCAATGATATTCTAAATTGTTTCATCGTTTGTTATGTTTTCTTTTTTTAAGAAAATATGACTTGTATTAAAAGACACAGCAATGTTCACATGATGTTTATCTCGACCAGTGACCAGTATATTATTCGCATTAATATATTTCGAATAGGGATATCTTTCTAAATGATCCAGCGTTTTTTTTTAAGTTCACTCTGATCTTTTCTCTTATAGCACTTTTCTGTTCTTGTTTGTTAATTGTTTTCCAGTTAAGATATTAATGTAATAACTTATTATAATTTTGAAAACATAACATATTTATGTCATTTTATTAAATAAATTAAGTATTCTTTATTAAGATTCTCTTACACTTCGATAAGCAACGCGTCACAAATATTTATTCTTTTTGGGTGAATTATGCTTATTACGTAAAGTTTATATATCACTTCGCAACCCGATACTCTGCCAGAAGCATATAGGAGCATCTAATTCTTTTTTCTTCTTTTTCATCTTTTCTGTACGCGTGCGTGCGTGCGCGTGTG
>JANQDE010001015.1:0-27431 GCA_037157785.1 Cephalotes varians | reverse complement strand
CTCCTGAGTTAGAATCGGTGCTGTTATGCTACTGATCTCTCCAAACAAATCTCTCTCTATGTCATTGCAGACTATTCCATGTTTATACTTACATTACTCACAGCAATGTCTTTTACTGTGTGCAAATCGGGCACATATTACACGGAAGAATTAAAAACATTGGATTTCTGCAACTCGAACAAAATGATCCATCTATTGCATCATGATATTCAGTTACATGCTTTCGTATGGCATACATTTGTCCAATATGTAAATCTGCCAAACTAATCATGCATGACGCGCACACAGCCAACGCACCACCCGTTGAATAATAAAAATATATAGCGCACTGTTTCGTATGTCCATTTAACGCATTAATTTGCGAATCATGTATAATTTTTTTATTAATTTTTGTAAGATTGTCACTACAATCACTGATGCAATCACTGTCATCAGATAATGGATGATCTTCGTCTGATTCGTCGTCCATTTCTTCAATGATATCATCTACTTCTATTTCATCAAATATTTCATTCACAATGTTCATAAGGTCCTTATCGTTCATATTTATTTCCATTATTCACACATACACTTAAAGAATCTAAAAAATTCTTAGACACTCTTAGAAACTCTTAGAAACTCTTTCACATTTCACATCTGACGCATCTATTGCGATACTGTTCGCTTTACTTGAGGATACGAAAATGATTATCGTCGATCTTTGATCAGCATTCATTTTGTATAATGCAGTTGGATGTACGAAAACGATATTATTTATAACATGTAAAATTATGTCTCATCATGAAGAGTGATCTCATCGTGGGACATATCTTTGAAAAAATATCATATTTAATACCAATGACCTATGTAACATTGCAAGATTTGCATTTTTTATCTCTTCGTAAGACATTATCCTTAATACCAATAACCCTGCAAGATTGCAAGATTAACGTTTTTTTTAACATGTGTTCAATGATCTTATTGCATTCTTGAAAAAATATATGAGATTTGTTAACAACCATACATCGGCGCTTAAAATTATAAGATTTGCACTTTAAAGATGCAGTTGTTCAATCTCATTCTTGACAATGATCTATGCAAAATTGCAAGATTCGTGTTTTTAACACGAATGTTGTTTGATGATTTTATTGAGTTCTTGATAAATATAATATTTAATGTCATTAACTTATGTAAAATTACAAGATTTGCGAATAAAGTATGTTAACATGAATATGTTTCATTTAATCCCGTCCCAGCCCTTCCATTGTTAAGAATCGATAAATAGATAAAAATATATATGATACAGAATCAAACATGGAATACAAACTAATAGCATATGCCTCAGATGATATTGTGTACGATGTGTTACATGAAAAATAAACATATGTTAAAGAGATATCTGATTTTTTCATTCCCTTCTATTCAGTGGTTTCGGATTACACCATGGATGCCAGTTTTTATGTCCGATTTAAAATCATTTATTAAATTTCATTATTTTAAATAAAAAATTTTTTATTGCTATTGATTACTAAATAGAAGAGAAAGAGAAATTCGATAGATGTTCGATAGAGGTTTAAAAATATTAATGTGATGCTGCAAACATTTTGCGTAAGATTTATGATATCGAATCAAACATAGAATGCAAATTAATAACTTATGCCTTAGATAATATTGTAGAGTTACATGAAAAATAAACTATTGAATATAAATGTCATTTAAATTATTTCTTCTCGCCTGCCTCTTAATTATCTTCGCAAATCAGCGGTTTCAGATTGCACCACGCGTGCCGTAGCGTAATTAAGATTTCTTATTGTCCCCAATTCTAGTCGATAATATTATCAAATTGAAAATCAATTAAAATCATTACGATAAAAAACATTTTTAAGAAAAATGATACACGATGACAAAAATATATGAGATTTGTTAACAGCCGTACATCGGCGCTTAAAATTACAAGATTTGCGTTTTAAAGAAGCTGTTCAATTTCATCGTAAGACATGTCGATTATTCTTGACATGACCTATGCAAAATTGCAAGATTCATGTTTTTAATACGTGTTCGCTGACAGATTTTATTGAGTTCTTGAAAAATATTTAATGTCATTAATATTTAATGTCATTAATATTTAATGTCATTAATCTATGTAATCATCACGGATTGCAATAGGAAACCGGGATCCCGTACAGAATGGCGAGACATATTATTACATCAGCAGTGGTTGGTACCGAAGACGATGACGCTCTCGTATACGTTAAGGGATATCAAAAATGAGAGTGGTTGAAGGATATGCTCGAAAGTGACGCGAGAGATAACATAATCATCGAGACATTGGATGCTGATTACGAAGACATAGAATCTTTGAATAATCTTAGATGTTATCAAATGTATTTAAAATATTTAACTGGTGGTCACAACGCTAGAAAGAAGTTTTTAAAAAATAAAATATGTTAACATGAATATGTTTCATTTAATCCTGCCCTTCATTCCTTCCGTAGTTCAGAACCGATAAATAGATAATTGTTATATAGTGATACGGTTAATATCTGATAGATGTTCAATAGTAGTTTAATAGATGTTTGATAATGATAGATGTTCAATAATGGTCCGATAGAATCTCTTATAATATTAACTCAATTATTTAATTTTAATTTAATTTAATTTAATCATTTTTAATAAAATAAATCTTAGCATGCAATGAGGTGTAGCGGGGAAGAGGGAGAACGTGTATGATGGCATGATGCGTTTCATAAAATAAATTATTGAATATAAATTAAAATAAGATTAAAGATTTTAATTATTTCTTCCCGCTTGCCTTCTTTGCATGTCAGCGGATTACACCGCGCGTGCTGTAGCGTGAGGCAGAGAACGCAACGGAGCCAAAACGCGGATGAGAAAGATAAGTAGAAAAGTTTACCTGCGGACCCATGACATTCACCGTGATTCGCGGGACGTCATTTCCTATAACGGCATTTCCTGTGACAGCATTTCCCGTGAGGCCATTTCCCGTGACGTCATTTCGGGTGACGTCATTTCCGGATTCGATAGATGTTCGATAGATATTCAATATGTTCGATGTGGTTCGATAAACGTTCAATCGATGTTCAATAGTGGTTCAATAGTGGTCTGATAGACGTTCGATAATGATTCGATAATGGTCCGATAGTGATTCAATAGTAGTTGAAAGTTGTTTGATAGTGGTTCGATAGATGTTCGATAGATGTTCAATGGATTTCCTGCACTCCGAATCTCAGACCCTACCACGCAGATACCGAACGTGCATGAAAAAGGAACGTATATGATGTGAGATGGAGGAAAAGAGAGAAAACATGATAGCGGTGTATGATGTGAGATGAACGTGTATGATGTGAGATGAAGGAAAAGAGAGAAAACATGGTAGCGGTGTATGAAGTGAGATGGAGGAAGAGAGAGAAAACATGGCGGCGATGGATTCTGCATCATACGTCTGCGAATACCGGATCCTACCCCGCGGATCCCGGACCGCGTAATGCAATTTTCTGTGACGCCATTTCTCGTGACGTCTTTTCTTGTAATGTCTTTTCATGTGGCGCAATTTCTCGTGACGTCATTTCCTGCGACGTCATTTCCCACGACAACATTTCCCGTGACGACATTTCCTGTGATGTCATTTCCTGTGACGACATTTCCTGTGACGCCATCCTCTCCTCCCCCCTCCCGTGACGTCATTCTCCCCCTCTCCGTGACGTACTCCCCTTCCCCTCCCTCCCGTGATGTCATTTCCCGCGACCCCCTTCCCCGCGGATACACCGCGGATTCCCTCTGCCCCGCACCCCCCTCGGAGCTTCCGAGTTAGAATCCGCCCCTTATACCTACTTGAGTGCACTTTGTATTCGTGCTCGATACGGATGACAAACTAAGAAACGCGATATAAAATATCGGAAAATTCGGTTGTAGTGAATCACCCGGATTCGGCTATGGTAGATACAGATTTTCGGTGCACGCGAAATCGGGTGGGTGCCTCGTACTAAATGTGCAACGTGCTAATGTGATTTTCGCGGTCTCTGTTCGTACGTGCTCGAAGTGTTCGGTCCGCGTAGCGTATCACGCGGCAGCGCGGTGGCGCAAGGCTGATGCGCTGTGCGATTGGGCGAGCTGGTTGGCCGAGATGGGTACGGCGCGGGCGGCGTACGCGCTGTCGCGAATATTCAATTGTGCACGCGGCTGCGTTGGTTCAGTCATTTTTTCGGCGCAGCGGGTAATGGCCCGAGATTAGCCTTGAGGACCGAGTACTCTCGGCGGAGATCGAGTATGCTCGATCCCGATACCTCGTGCAAATAAGAGGAGATATGGATCCGTCGAGAGCCGAGTACGCTCGGCGGAGATCTCTCGATCCCGGTATCTCAGATGCGGTGTTTAGAGAATCGAGTACGCTCGACGGAGACCGAGTACTCTCGATCTCGAGATCTCTGTCGGATTTCTAGGAAATCGGATACGGAGCTGGTCTCTAGGCTGTGATCTCTAGGACTGGCGTGATTTTCGTGCGGTCCGACCGATTTATATATCTGGCCGGCCGCTTACTGCCGATAATCGGCAAGTAATTAAACGTATTTTAACGGGCTCCCTCTCTTTTAGAGACGGTGCGGAGAGGGGCCCGTGATCGGCGGTGGTAGGATGGCCGACGCTCGGAGATGTTCGGGCGAACGGACCCGAGCATGGACTTAGCTGTTGGAGCGGCTCGAATTTGACGCGGTTCGCGGCGCGTGGTAACGATGCATCTTCGTCCGAAGAGATGCATCGTTACAATTGTTTGCCAAACAATTTTTTGTGGTTTGCCAAACAATTTTGGTTTTTCCTGAATTTTCCTCATCTGATGATGATGATTCAGTACTAAATTCATCGTCACTATCAATAATATTTATGCGTCGTCGGATAAATACTACTGGATGATCTTCATCGGACTCAGAATCTAATAAAGAATCTTCGAATCTATTGTCGCTAATGCGTCTAATTCTAATTGCTCTTTTATTTTTTTATATGATTTTGTATCCATATTTTGGGTATATAATATATAAATCTGAAAATAGAAGAAAGCGCAAGCATTATCCTAAATATACCGAAATCTACCACTGTAACCTGTAGTCACAAAACGGTATCATATACAAATAGTAACAAAGTGATTATTGGAATGCAAACAAATAAGTTGTTATTGATATACAAATCCAGAGCTATTATATACGCTTTCTTTTTGTTTAATAAACACCGACAGAAGCAAAAATAATGTCAATTGCACAAGATGATTCCGTTGGTTTCTGTCTGCAGACAACTTGCAAGGCTTACTTTGATATTTCAGGTTGATGGTGCTGCCAACCGTCATCAATATTATTATTATCTCAGAGACATTATATAATTAAGACGTATACATCATCTTGTGAAAAAACTAAAATTATTTGGTAAAATATCGATGTATTAGCATATGACCTGAAAGTTACACGGGCCTATAGAGGGTTAAAATAAGTGAATCGCATAGCAACCGCGCGAAATGTCGATGCAGCAAGAAATAGCGACCGCGCGAAGGCTATTGCTAAAGCGGAAGATTCCATAAAGTCGAAAGACGATTTACTTACGAAGGCGACTGCGAAAAAGCGCGAATATCGCGGAAGTGCAAGCTAGAACTTCAATTATAAAGTCTTTGCTTGCATTCGGACTTTGAACTAATACTTTTGCAATAGGCCTCCGATTTTTTTGGATTTCCTTGATCAGCACCGGGACAGTGACAGCCTGGGCCGATCAATAACTCGAAATACAATGTTTAAAAAGATGAACCGCCACCGCAAGGCGGGCAGTCTTAAATCAGAAATACACGCGTCACGTAAGGCTGTCGCTGAGTTTCACGCAAGTACGCGAGCACACGAGTGACCATATGCTATCTCCGAAACCCGAGACGTTCGTTACACGTAGGTCAGTGCCGCGACGTACCAGTGAAGTGCAAGTAATGTCAAATCAAGCGAAGCGAGAATAATCACACGACGATTGTTAAAATTATCATGTATCTTTATTAAAGGTGTAATAAATCAATTGAAAATCAAATAAAAAGTAGAGTGTTCCTCTCGTGGTCTATGAGTCTTAACTCCTAATCTGGCAAAATTCCGAAAAATCCCGTGCCTCTTACACGGAAGCACAACAACAAATTTATATCATATATCACTTGCCACTGTTCAGCAGTTTTTGTTGCCCCTTGAACATTATTCAATTCTGCGGCTAGTTCTGCTCACTTTTTTTTGTGTCTTTTCCTTTCCATGCAAAGAATTGAATTTTCCTTCAGCAAGACCTTTATTTAAATAAAAAAATCTAACATTTTATGTATTGCAATGGTGTTGTCCGGGAACTTCGTATTTTCTTGCTATACAAGTATAAATTATAAGGGATATATTATTGTTTTTATTTCATATATAAAACATTTTGAAAAAATTTACATTGTCCCATTCTGAGCTATATTCTCTGCTTTTTTTTAAAGAAACTTTTTGTTCTCGGTTTCCTGCGCCGGGCGTACTCGGCTATCCTGACCGGGTGTTCTCGGTATCCTGCGCCGGGCGTATTCGGCTACCCTGACCGGGTGTTCTCGGTTTCCTGTGCCGGGCGTACTCGGCCTCCTGCTCCAGATCGGGTGTTCTCGGTATCTTGAGCCGGGTGTTCTCGGCTACCCTGAACGGGTGTTCTCAGTTTCCTGCGCCGGGCATACTCGGCCTCCTGCTCCAGATCGGATGTTCTCGGTATCCTGAGCCGGGTGTTCTCGGCTACCCTGACCGGGTGTTCTCGGTTTCCTGCGCCGGGCGTTYTCGGCCTCCTGTTCCYGTGCCGGGTGTTCTCGGCTACCCTGACCGGGTGTTCTCGGTTTCCTGCGCCGGGCGTACTCGGCTATCCTGACCGGGTGTTCTCGGTTTCCTGCGCCGGGCATTCGCGATTTCCCGTCTACAACCGGGGGTTTTCGGTGCCAGGCGAACGTGTTATTCCGAGGCATATAACGGGTCCAACTCACCGTGACATCCTTACAGCTCCAGACCCAACCTCAAGTTCATACACGTCCGCTGTCGACCGCCCGCCTAGTCGATTCCTGCCACAGCGCGGCCCGGATTATTTAGATTTAAGTTAGGTTTAGTCTTGCGTTAGAATAAGTGTTTGTGTTTATTGTTCTACTTAGATTAAGATTCATAGATTAAGTTTCAACGTGACCTGTGCGATTAAGTTAAGTTTTGTATTCCGTTAATCACTCCACCCGATCCGAGTAATCTCACGTTCGATTCTTGTAAACACTTGCTGATTGACCACAGTCGTACTAATTTATTTTCATTTATCAAATAAAGCATTAATAATGGAAATGTGTCACTTGGTTTTATTTTTTAATTGTGTTATTTTTATTAAAGTTATTATCACTTGGGTCAGAACAGCAGTATTTCCTCCAAGCAACACGTAAACTTGTCGCGTTTTTTTACCTTTTTTTAAAAAGATAATTTTTTAAGAAGATTTTATTGTGATATCATGCATTTTGTAATATTCAAATGTTATAATATACATGCATTTGAGTTTAGTAGAATTATTCTGTCTTCGAACTGCGTGTTGAATTGAACTGTCGAGATAATGTTAAATATAACATAATAATAATTTATATGTAATAAAATACAAACAAATTTAATTTAAAGTAACTTTTTGCTATTCATAAAAGCTTGAAAATATAAATCTCTAAAGCTGTTAATAATATTAATATTGCTGGATATTGTTTTATGTAAAATCTGCATCTATATTTTATAATATGTTGCTTAATACATATTTTTATTAAAATTTTTTTGTAGAAATAATATATAAATATTTTTAGCACCTTCAGGCCATTGCTTTTTCTTAATTTGCGCATCATCAATTAATTTAATATTTCAAAGATATTTGATATTTACAAAATATCAATTTTATATAAATTTATATCAAGAGACACGGCAGTGTCTCGCGATATATATATATATATATATATATATATATATATATATATCTTTATAGTTCGGCACATGCTGGGACCGGTATGCATAACATATACATTAATATACATCGATATATATTGACATTTTAATGATCGTTTAATAATTATTTTTCATATGTATAATCAATGTACAAGGATATATTACAATTTAGTTCTTTTTTATGTTATGACATTTGTCGGTACCATTCACAAATGTATTAAAAACGTATTATACATTGTATACATAATGTAAAATGCAGTATACATATGTTTATGGTAATTGTATGCATTAATTTTTTAAATTAATTGCAGGTTGTATGCATTATATCAATTTTTATATCCAGAAAAGGAAGCTTTTTGTGTATAGTAATTTAACAGGACCAAAAAACTTTAATTATTTTTCTAAACCGTTGTTACATAATACAAAGAAATTCTATAAATATATTCATTAAAAGATTTTCTTATGAACTAATATTTTTAAATTATTATGTCGCAAAATACCTATAATTTAAAGAAGACAAAATACAAAAGTGTACATATTAAAACATAATCACATGTATTATTTTTAATTACGATAATGCGTAACATAAATGATGTTTCTTAAAGATTGTGCAAAGATATAGCAGAGATAGCAAGAAAACAAGAAGTTATTTCAATAGTCTCGTTCAATGACGTAACGTTACATATGAGGTTTGGTTTCTTCGATGTAATGATAAAAAGCAGGACCGGTTAAACAATTATTTCCAATGATGTTTAACGAGTTTATGCCGCGTATGATTTCGTGTCGTTGTTCCGTTATAAATTCAAGCATTCAACAAGCTATTCGTAAGCTAATAAAAACCGAGCAAACACAATGTTTTACAGAATCGAGTTCATGAGACAAGATACAGAAGTTTATAATTTAGAGAAATAAGAACATGTATTGTTTTTAATCACGAAAATGCATGACAGAAATGCTCTTTTTTAAAGTTTATAAAAGAATGCAGCAGATATAAGAAAGCAATTACTTATTGTGCAAGTTTCTTTCATTGACGTAACGTTATATGTGATGTCCGGTTTCGATGATGTAAAAACAGGATCGGCCAGTTAAAACATTATTTTCTAATATTTATTTAACGAGATTTATGCTGTGTTTTTACGACACAAATTAAAAAGTTCAATAGCTTCTCGTAAGCTAATAATAAAAAAGAACAAAAACAATGTTTTACAGAATTGTCTGAGTTTGTAAAATAAGACACAAAAATTTTTATATTATTAATGAAATGTATTATTTTCACGACTAGACACCATAAACGCGCGTTTTGCGTGCGCAATTTATTATATAATTTACATAACACAATAATATATAATATAATATACAATATAATATATTATATCATTTTCCTAACACAACCTATTTGACAGCTGTCAAAATTCAATTGTAATGATGATCTCGTAGCACGAAATGAGCCAAGCGAGAGAACCAATCAGCATCACGGAAAAGCGGCAAATTATATCTTCTTTTTCAGATAGGATAAGAGCTCAGCCACAATAAAAGGAATAAGGAATAAGGAATTAAATATTAGAAATTAGGAATTAAATTCTGACATATGGATAACAATTCTTTGGTCAGATTTTTTTCTGCTTCGGTCTACAATAAAAGAATTTCCTTTATTGTAGACCGAAGCATTGTTATCTATATATTAGAATCTATATGTTTTATTTCCTATTTCTAATTCCTAATATTTAATTCCCAATTCCTTATTCCTTCTATTGTGGCTGAACCCTAATGCATAACAAAAGTACTGTTTTGTAAAGTTTATGGAAAGGTAGTAAAATAGTAAAATAGTAAAAATAAAAAGACAATTATTTATTTTGTAAATTTCTTTCAACGACGTAACGTTACATGTGAGATCCAGTTTCTGTAATAAAAAAACAAGATCTCCCCATTAAATTATCACTTCCTAATAAGAATTAATATGCAGTTAGACACAAATGTAAATCATATTATTGCAGCATTAAATAATATGTATGTATAATAAAATTAAACAATATACATGTAAATATATGGTTAGCATTGCAGTAATATAATTTTTAACTTTCACTAAAAAAATAATGCACATAATTGTTAATAAATTAGTGAACGCAGTATTTTGACATATTGTATAATTTTCTTAATTCGTAAATTTATATTAGTTTCAAAATATAATAATTTGTGAAAGATGAAAACGCTTTAATCGGTCAGGTTAGATTTCCTATGCCAAATAATATGTTTCCGTGAATTTCATGATTTTAGTTTAGTCGACCATGCATCGTTACTAACGGACTTACAACGCAGTCTTAGATTAATTTTTAATAATCAAATTGACAATCAATTTAAATATTTTTGATACAACATATATCATAACGCCCCCTCCCCCCCCTCACTGTACTGTAAAGTACCTGTTGCGAAAAATATTACCTCAGCCAGGATTTGAACCTAAGACCTCTCAACTATCCGGGGCGGGTGTCTTAGCCAGTTTGACCACTGAGGCATATATCGAACTGGCTAAGACACTCGGGAGGTCGCAGGTTCAAATCTTGGCTGAGGTAATATTTTTCGCAATAGACACTTTACAGTACAGTGGGGGAAAATGAGGCGTTATAATACATGTTGTATCAAAAATAATTAAATTGATTGTCAATTTGATTATTAAAAATTCATCTGAGACTGCATCGTAAGTCCGTTAGTAACGGTGCGTAGTCGACTAGACGAAAATCGTGAAATTTACAAAAACATATTATTTGAAATAGGAGAACTAGTCTGACCGATTAAGGCGTTTCTCATTTTTCATACTAGTTACAATAATAGTCCATAATTATATAATTGTTATATTTAATAATAGTTTGTGTTTTTAAAAGAAGTATATTTTTGTTCTATATTTTTCATGAAATACTTTATTATTTCTAAGAAAAATAATATGATTATATTATGTAGAAACGTGTATAATTATTGATTTCTATTATAAGTTTCACAGCTAGCGTTGCCAAATTATATTTGTATACAATGTACCTTGTGCGTAATTGTATTTGTACGTGATTGTGGATTCATTTTAATAATATTTTCATCAAGATTGTTTTTAAAGATTTATTGTAAGATGCTTTTACAGGTACAATTTATTATTAATATATGTAACATAAAATAACGTATAAAATATGAAAATCTTCGTTTATGTTTTACTGTTTAACTGGCATAGTTTAATTCGAATAGCGCAACTTATTAGTGCAACTGATATCTCATATGCGAACAGTCACTTCAGCGACTCCGATAGACTGGCCATCACCGGTTTGTATATCTTGCTTAGTTTCATTAATACTTCTCTTTTTTCATTTGATTATTCACCCATGTTTTAATTGTTGCACAATTCCTATGGAAAATATTGGGATTTTCGTCTTTCATTTTTTGAATTTCTTTAAATGAAGGTTGAGTTTTAGAAATAATATGATATTTGAAAGTGGCATATGCAATATTTTTCTCTTCTTTAGTCCAACGTCGGCGAACACATTTTCCAAATGGAGATGCTGAAAAATAAAAGAAAAATAGATTACGAAGTGTACCTTATTTTTATGATATTTATTCTATATTTATTCTATATATTAAATTGAATTATACTTACTTGAACGCTTTTTTTTATTTTTATTATTTATTTCTGAGGATAAACATTCATTTTCATCTGTATTTTGGCATGTGCTAGAGTTACCACTATTTATTGAATCTGTAAGAATAATATACACAAAGCATTAAATATAAAATAATTATTATTTTCTCTTATTCGCTATTTATATACTTATGTCTTAATTATGTAAATTAAATTTCTTTAACATTAATTACTTAAAACAACAATAACAATTTATGTAATTTAAATTCGTTTCAAAAATTAAAAATAAATAGTTACTAGATGGTTAAAATATTATCTAACATCTATAAATTAGATATATATTCTTAAAGAAAAAATAGATACGAATAAATAAAGAGAAATAATTGGTTAAGTTGGATAAAAATACTCTTTAATATAGATTACTATTTGTAGATTTAATATAGATTTTTATACGGTATAATATAAATATTTAAGTCAATATAATTTATGACTTTATATTTGATTTAATATCATATTCCTGCTACATTGCTTATTTTTTATCTTATTAATGCTCTATAAAAAAAAAGATATTAAAACTTTTAAAATTTTAACAATCTATAGTTATATAATAATTTGTATATGTTCGTTAAATCGAGTTACGACGCGAGGGAATTATGAGGGACTTCCAGGCAAAGGCTGCGACTGATTACAACACTCGTAATATCGAGAAAAAGAAATATACGTATTTATTACAAAGAAAATCAAACCACGAGGCACACAAGGGCGATGGTAGCCATATACATATCGAGTTAGATAGATACTCCGCAATACCAAGAGAGATTGACAATTATGCCACGTACAAGACGAGGCGATTTACATCAATAATCGATAAGATCACTTTAGCACGGGATGGCTAAGAGTACAAATTGATCATCCGCGAACTACGAATATATCTAACACTCCGCCTCAATTTGCACTCCGACAAGACTCTCTCTCTCTTCCCCATGCTTGATCCAGACAATTCCCAATTTCTCGAGGCACCTCCAGTGAGTTGAGTTGGGGAGCGGCTTCGTGAGTACATCCGCTGCCATCTGAGTTGTAGAGATATGCTCCAGAACCAGCCTGTCCTTAGACACAGCCTCTCTGACGAAATGGTATCTGATGTCCATATGTTTCATACGCGGGTGAAACATACAGTTACCAGCAAGAAACTGAGCGCCACGGTTATCCACGTACAGAGTAATACCACCCATGTCCGATAACTCCATCTCTTCAAGAAGGCCTTGGAGATAAATGGCTTCCTTCGATGCCTCCGTCATACTTATGTATTCAGATTCCGTCGAGGAGAGTGCCACGACTCGCTGCTTCTGCGACCTCCAGGACACAACGGCCCCTCCAAGAATAAATGCATATCCCGAGTACGACCGTCTATCGATAGGACATCCTCCCCAGTCAGCGTCGGAATATCCAAACATTGAGTCTCCAGTTTTGGAGTAAGCCAGTCCGAGGTCTACTGTCCCCGCCAGGTATCTGAGTACTCGCTTGGCAGCAGCCCAATGCTCCGCATGCGGATCGTTGACAAACTGAGCCAATCTTGAAACTGTATTCGCTAGATCTGGTCGTGAACCAACCACTAGGTACAGGAGTGACCCAATGAGTTCACGATATGGCCATTGTTTCGATTCGCTGCCTACCTTACAATCAGCTGGTCTGTTTGGTCCAACTTCTGAAGGAGTAGAAACCGGGTTACACCCCTCCATGCCATACTTGACAAGAATATCTTTAATGTATCCACTCTGTGAGAGAGTGATCTCACCATTTCCCTGATGAATTTCAAGCCCAAAACAGTAACTTGCAACTCCCAAATCCTTGATATCGAAGTCACCCATTAGCTTTTGCTTGATTTCATTGATCCAGTCAGTATCTTCTGAAGCGACAAGGATGTCGTCCACGTAAACAAGTAGCAACAGGACCTTTCCATGACGATGGGCGTGAAATAAACACGGATCTCCGTGCGTCGGCTAAAGTCCTATCTCCTTCAGCTTCTCTGTTATCCTCTTGTTCCACTGGCGACCAGCCTGTCGTAGACCGTAAATAGATTTCTGCAATAAACAGGCATTTCCGCCTGATCTTAAATTGTCTAGCATACTCTGAGCTCGAACCTTTAGCTCTGGGTCCGCCTTCTCAAGCACTATCCACTCGAGCATTTCTTCGAGCATCTCCGGAACATCCATGTACACCTTTTCTTCCAAAGATCCATTGAGGAAGGCAATTACCACATCTAGCTGATAAATTGTAATCTCCAATTCAGCCGCGATGGCCAACATCAGACGGAGCGACTCGAGTCGAGCAACAGGCGCAAATGTATCATGGAAATCAATTCCATAAATTTGACTGTATCCCTTTGCCACTAGCCGAGCCTTCCTCCGAAAGACTGTTCCGTCCGGATTGAATTTATTTGTGAGTACCATCCTACATCCAACACTGCGTTGTCCAGGGGGTGCCCTCACAATCTTCCAAGTCTCACTCCTAAGGAGACTTTCAATCTCCGAGAGAATGGCACTCCTCCATTCTTCCGAGCTTTTACTTCTCATTGCTTCACGAAGAGATACTTCAGCTGCACCAGCAAAAGCAGCCTCTGAATCAAGGTTGTCGCAAACGTCCATTGCATTTTCTTTCGTAGGATCCGTTGCGTCCACGAACACGTCATCGTCTTGTTCCGCTTCAATCATAACAGGCGGTTCATCCCGCTCACTATCAGAACTTTCACGTGCTGAGTGATACAATTTTCTTGGACGTCCTCTTGAGCCAGTACGCAACATTCTCGGTCTTCCTCGTCCACGCCGACTCGTATTACATGTCTGAGGCGGTCGGAAATTCTGTGGAGTCGATAACATTGGTGTTCCAGTTGGAACATCTCGCAATGGAAAATTAGGCGCCCGTGGAGACGATCGTCGACCTACCTCAGCTAACCCACCTGGGCTAAAAGGGGAAGCTGGACTTGTAGGTGCCTGACCATATTTTTCTGACAACAGATCACAGATCTTCTGGCTGTCCATGACAATATCTCGCGCTGAATTCATGAAACGTACATCTCGAGCAATAATTGCCTTACGTCTCTCAGGCACCCAGACTCGGTAGCTCTTCGTTTCACGCGGATACTCAATGAAGACTCCTTTGATCGATCTCGGTGCCAACTTATCCTTGGCCGGATCCTTGTCGACGACGAACACCTCTGCACCGAACATCCTGAGATTTGACAAATCCGGTAGTTCCCCGGTCCATTTTTCGAAGGGGGTAACCCCTCCCAGACTGCTTGAAGAACACCGGTTCCTGATGTAACATGCAGTTGCAACAGCATCAGCCCAGAACATTCGAGAAAGTCCAGACTGAAGTAGGAGACACCTTGCCATGTCGAGTAACGTCCGATTCATGCGCTCAGAGACGCCGTTTTGTTGAGGCGTCCGCGCGACTGTCAGGCGTTGCTCCATGCCACTCTCCTCACAAATCTTAGTCATCTCAGAATTACAATATTCTGTCCCTTTATCCGATTGAAGTATCTTCACTTTTCTTCCGATTTGACATTCTACATTATTCTTGTAGAGTCTGAAGGCTTCAGGAACTCCACTCTTCTCCTTGAGGAAATATACTTGACACATCCGAGAGCAATCGTCAATGAACATGACAAAATAACAAGCTCCACTGGGCGATGGCGTACGAAACGGACCAACCACGTCCGAATGTATAATTCTAAGCACCTCTTCACAAGGTGGACTCCCTTTAGGAAACGGTAAAGCGGACATTTTTCCTTCCAGGCACACTTCACAGTTCTTCACAGCTTGAAGCTCCTCATCCGAGGGTGCGGGCTTGATCAGACTTCCTACCATCTTCATCAGATCCTTTGAATTTAGATGGCCTAACCTCTTATGCCATTCCATTATACTCAAGCTCATGGAAGAAACGTGTGAAACTCCAGCGTACCCGACAGCATTAGTATCAGAGATCAGGTATAAATCTCCTCGACGCAGAGCTCTCATTTTTACGACTCCATTTGGGTCCTTGACAATAGCAGATTCTCTCTGAAAAGTCACCGTATTACCCTTATCGGTAATTCTGGAAACAGAAACAAGGTTAGCTCTGAGATCTGGCACAAGTAGGGTATTTTGAAGCTCAATGATCTTACGACCTTCATTGCAGGTGATAGGGACTCTTATAGCCCCCCTACCTTCGACATCAGTTGATGTTCGATTCGCAAGATTGAGCCTTCCCTTGTTGGACTCATCGACCCATTCAAATAGATCCTTACATCCACACAGGTGAGCAGTGCACCCACTATCCAGTATCCAAACCGAAGGTTTTACACCGACATACGAAGCTTGATGATTGGAGGGTATAGTACCAGTGCACGCCAAATACGTGTCGTCGACAGCCAATGCGCCAGATTTCTCAGGGGAAGATTTCAGATTAGAACTGCCAGATTTCTTCGTCGACTCATCCTTGTTTAACTCCGGACAATCAGGCTTTTTATGTCCAGGTTTACGACATCTGAAGCACCAAATTCTCGACTGGTTCCGCGAAGTTGCCTCTCCATTTTCCTTGCTCTTGTTCCTCTTGAAGTTTGACTTGCCTTTCGAACTAGGCCTCGCTGCCAGAGCTCCTGTGACATTGGCGATTGGGGTGTGTACTCGCACATCATACTCCTCGAGTATCTTCACCTTCAAGGCCTCCACATTTGGTAGCTCATCTCTGGACTCGATCGCCACACGAAAATTGTCAAAACTGGAAGGAAGACTATAAAGAAGCATTATAGAGAGAAGATCGCCATTGATCTCAACTTCCATCGCTGCCAGTTTGTCAACCGCATCGAAAAATCTGTTCATATGGTCACGCACATCGCCTCCTTCCGACATTCTCTGCAAAATCAGCTGCTTTAACAAGGTGGCCTTTCGAGCCGGACCCTTGGAAGCATAGATAGACTCTAACTTGAGCCACACTTCGCGCGAGCTCTTAAGATTTCGAACCTGAGCGAGTTGAGAAGAATGTATGGAAAGAATTAGATCTGACTTTGCTTTCCTGTCTAAGCGTTTCCACTCCTTTTGTGCTAGCTCCACTGCAACCAACTGACTCGCTGTGGCATTTTCGGCAGCCACAGGACACACGGTTTCGCCGGACACGTATTCCCATAGATCGTTTTTGATCATTAATGCTTCAACTTGCATCTTCCACGTGTCATAATTGTCCTTTGACAACGCTTCAATTCTGGTAGAATTAATCACTGTTCCGCCCGACATGCTCTCGGCTTGTCTTACACAGCTACGATACAATATTCCTTAACTTCAACTAACCGCACGCAGCCACGAGGCAAGTTAGCCTCAAAATGGGAATTCGCTCAATTCACGTCCTCTGAGCCCATAACCTGTTCGTTAAATCGAGTTACGACGCGAGGGAATTATGAGGGACTTCCAGGCAAAGGCTGCGACTGATTACAACACTCGTAATATCGAGAAAAAGAAATATACGTATTTATTACAAAGAAAATCAAACCACGAGGCACACAAGGGCGATGGTAGCCATATACATATCGAGTTAGATAGATACTCCGCAATATCAAGAGAGATTGACAATTATGCCACGTACAAGACGAGGCGATTTACATCGATAATCGATAAGATCACTTTAGCACGGGATGGCTAAGAGTACAAATTGATCATCCGCGAACTACGAATATATCTAACAGTATATGTAATTTTATTATACTATTCTAATTACAAAAAACAAGTTACAATAATAATGTAACTAGCATTAGTAAGGCAAGTTATGATAGTGATCAAATAAGAAAAATGTACAAATAGAAGTAAAATAAATTTACGTGACGGTTGTAATGCATTAAATTCCATACTGGAATCAAAATTTCGTTCTGTATCTTCCTCCATTTCATCATCGCTATCTTTTCCATGCACAATTTCCAACAATTTCGAGACTTGAAATATTTCTCTACTTAAAATAGATTGCCGGTAATGATTTTTGTGTATTTTTCATCATGGCCCATAAAATTAGCTAAGTCAGAAACCTCATGATCTTTCAAATTTAAATTGATACACGTTGTAGCTACGTGTTTTCTTAAATTTGTTCCTCGTAGTCTATCCGGATGTAACGCTCCGCATTCCTATGAATATCTTCTCATTAGATCACATGCCCTCAAATAACGGTAATCTCCTTTCAATGTGCCCGGTATTCCAAAAAGGTATGGGTTTTTTGGATGAACTTTTGCTAGTTTGCGATAGCTTAAAAATAATTGTAAATCTTCTAACAGTTGTGTATGAAGTAAAACGGGTACGGTGCGGCCTACCTTCCCTCTTATAATGAATCGAACGTATTTTTTTGCTGCTTTTCTTTCATTATCGTTGAGCGATTGGTAAGATATACCTATAGTATTTTCATTAATTTTTTGAAAGTTTTGGAAGTCTTCAATTAGAGCACGTTCGATTTCTCCTGGTCTGTGACGATTAAACAATTGAATAGATAGTAAACAACATTCTGCCAATGTTTCCCACTGTATTAAAGAAAATTTTTGTTTTAAGGAGTCGTAAGCCATTTTTAGTTTATCTCTCAAGTAAGTTTCTAATTTCTTAATGTCATTTTGAGTTGGTAGCAATTCATTTGAATATCTCTTCTTTTTGTGCTGAGTTTCAACGGCCGTTCGGGCTATAGAAGATGAATAATCTTCTATTAGTAGTTTTAAAAATTGTTCTGCAAGTTTTCGTTTCTCGTTATTGCGTTTCTTTATCATTATAGTAATGCAACGTTTACAAAGTTGTTTCAGCAACGTGCCTAACGATGTTGCCAATGACGGAGTTTTGAAACCAGTTCCTGATTCATTCAATCCAGCTAGAGTTCTAACAGCTTCAAGACAATCATCATAATTGTCTGGTGTAAAAATTGTAAAAAGGTCATCAATTTTATCATTTTGATTTTTTATTTGCAAAAGTAGACCAATTTGACGCAATTTTTGTCTTATCATGTCATAAAAATGCGGATCTTGATATTTTTCACACAATTTATTTCCGTAATCAATAGCCAACTCATCAAATCTTACAGCTCTTGATACTTTGTCATCCTTTATCGTAGGAAAAACACGTTCTCGAAGAACTTTACTAGCAGTTTCATGAATTCGACTTGTAATTCTCCTTGATTTCACCAATACGTTTCTTTTTTTTGAATTTTTTTTATTACATCTTTTATAATGATGCCGAATAGCAGATTTTGAATAATTGCCTTTGCATTGCGCACATATGGCAAAATCACAGGCTTTTTTATTATATTTAGCATTAGGGCGTCGCATGACTCTTAATTCACCTGCATTAATGTCTCGACTAGTATTAAAAAGGTATTGCCCGTTTTTACGAATTTTACTTATTAAAGCTCTACGTTCTGGTCGTCCTTTAGGAATACAAAGAATATCTTGAACTTCTTTCTTGTCTTTATGTTTTCTGTTGAGATGACGGCTTAATTTTGATTGTTCCGTTCGACAAAAAATACAAAAATCCTTTTTATTTCCAGATTCGACTGTTTTCACAAACGGATTTGTGTCGTCGGGTGCGCTATGTTTAACAGGAAGTGAAGTTTCTAATGTTATATTAGATGTTTTAGAGATATTCTGATTGTTATTTTCTATAGAATTCTTTTCACTTTCGACCTCACTATTTTTCGAAATTTCCGACTCAGGTACGTAAGAAGAATCACTTTTTTTATTCATTGAGCTAGATTGACTTGCACAATCTTCTAAAATTAAGAATAATGTATACGTTATTGCTGTTTCTCTTATATAATACAAGGAATAGTTATATTATAATACAAATAGTATCTACATGTATATATTATACGTAAAAGTATCAAAACTATTACCATAAATTCTATTACCATAAATATCAAAACTATTACCATAAATTCTATTTAATGTTAAACAATAATAACAAAGCAAAGTTACTGCACCTTCTCGCACATTTATCAAATTAAAACGAGATGGGAATGATACGTCTTCTAAGCTATTATCATCGTATTATTATCAATCGTATGTATTATCAAATTCAACAGAATTGAATGTTGTTTCTTTTGTTTGTAAATTAAACGGTAGTACGAGGATATCCCTACATCATATTTTAAAGTAAATAAAAAGAAATATTTTAAATTTATTAGCAAAATAACGATTATTTAATTACCCTGTATTATCAAAATTACTAAGAGACTCTGTAGATAAGTTATAAAAATCTGAAAAAATTTAATAAAATAGGTTTTATTTATGTCAATAAGAATCAAACCACAATCTATCGTATACATATAATAATATGCTATAAATCTCTTACTTTGCTGATTCATATCAGTTGTGTTACAAGGTATGAAATTCTGAACATTCTTTGTCATAGGTTCTATAGAATCGTAAATGTTTGTAGATTGATTAAGATTATCTCTTGTATTAGCAGTATTAACAGTATTAATAGTAAATGACTCTATATTGTTATTTTTTACTTTCGTACCTACAATGTCATTTTATTATAATATATGATATTAATATATAAATATCATAAAAAATAATATAAACTAGTATTTTTAATATTATTTAACATTAAATTAAACATTCACCTGCAAATACTTTTTTGTTGAAACTTGAATTAAAATTTTCATCTTCGGAAATATTCCGTTTCATTAATAAGTCACTGCATCCAGAAGATACTAATCATTTAAAAATTTGTAATTAAAATTAAAAAGAAATTTATTGAATATAATTAATGAATAGAATCAATGAAATTTTGAACATACCTCTGTTCACTGGTTCAATATTACTTATATAATTACAGACTGTTGTTTTCAGTATGCATAACAGGAACTATAAAAACATCTGTCATTTCTTTGATTGTTGTATTTATATTGCTATCTTTAATTTCTTCGACTTGGTCTGATTCTTGCATAATGCACTTATCAATAGACACTAAAAAAGCACACATTACGAAAAAATCGAGTTGAAAGAATTAATTTAAAATGCAATACGTTTAAATAAAAGAATAGTATTAAATAATAAAGTGAAAGTAGTTATAAAATTATAACAATGTTTAATAAGATATTGAAATATTTTTTACCAGCATCATTAGAAATTTCGAAGTTACTTTCATTAGGCGTGATAATAGGGGATACTGTAAATACATCACTTATTTTTTCGGTCGTTGTATCCATATTTTCAACAATCTCTTCGATTTGGTCTATTTTTTGCATATTGTACTTATCAGTAGGTACTAAAATAATCATACATTATGAAAAAAAAACGAAGTGGAAGAATCAGCTTAAAATATAATACATTGAAAAGAGTATCGTTAAATAATAACGTCATAAAAAGAAAAAAAGTGGTAAAATCATAGAAATGATTTAATAAAATCATTTCTTTATCAGCATCATTACACACTTCAATGTCTTTATGTATATTAATTCAGTGCTACTTATATTTTATTAAATAAATTGTTAATTTTATTATGCATGCTTTGTTATAATTTTTGTGCCTCTTGCATTTTTATATCAAAAAATGTATTTAATGTCAGATAATAGCAAAAGCACACAACAGTGTAGAGTAAAAATGTTTTTTTGAATTACCATTATTTTTTATTATTTGCTTTTTTACTTTTCCTTTCTTCTTAATTATATTTCGATTTATAGCTCCAACACAGTTTTCTTTATCTTTTATTAACACATTTCTTTTTAATTTTCCTTTATTAACAGTATAATTAGCTGAAAATAATAGTATTAAGTTTTAATTACATTTTCTTCTCTGCACACTTTCAAATTTATAACAACATATTTTATTTTGATGAATTGATAGCATAAATTGCCGTACCAGCTTTCATTCTATTTTTCATGCTCATTTTGCTTTTATTTTCCTTTTTACGTTTTATATTTTCCAACTCTTCATAATTTTCTGTAATTGAAAGAGATATTTAACGTAAATATAGATAAATATCTAATATAGTCTTTAATCTAAAAATAGCAAAAAACCACTTTATTAAAAAGTATGAGACTTTAATGCACATAACAGTATTTACAATTTCTAAATAATATGTTATTGCAGTTAATATGCAATTAATTTTCAAATAAAGTTAATATTACGATAAATAAATCTTTATGAAAATTAAAAATTTAAGTTCATAAATAAAAATTTAAATCTGTATTAGCAAAGTATTAACTTATTACTACTAATAGCAATTAACATTAGTTTACATTAACTTAAAAATATAACCAAAATAATATGATATTTATGAAAAAATGTAATATTACACAATAAAAATGTTACAAATAGTATAATATTATAATTAACAAAATTGTTCAAAAGATTATACTAAAATTGTAGTAATATATATAATAATGCTAATATAATTGTATACATTTTATTTACGTTAATCATGTATTAATATGTTAATATTTTTTGAAAAAAAAAACTTTTATTCATGGATGCATTAATAATAATGGATAATAAAAAGAATGTGTGAGTTTTACGTACCATTGTAGGCAATAATATTACCAGCATACCGTTTGCCATCTTTATACTTTATGCCTCAATCTTTTTTTTCCTTTTATAATGTCTGATTCTTTACAAATATAGTAAATATTGTCAGAAAATACAGCTAATACAAACATCTTTAATACAAATTCGTTATCTGAAATTAAATTAAATAATATATGTGTATACTTATATAATTAATTACATTAACTTTTAGAAACAGTAAAAGTCAATTTCCAAACACATACATACATATAATTAAATATTATTTTTAGTAATAAATATTTATTTCTATTAACCATTACTTTTTCGTGATAAGAGCAAAAAATAATAAAACAGTAAAAATAAAATCAATTTCCTAAATTGATTGAAGTAACTAAAGCAGATCTATGAAAGGCAGATCTATGTAAATGAATAATTGAAATAAGCTTCTATAGAGATAACACATTAATTATAGTTTATAGATTTTTTGCATAATATTTATTTCATAAGTATTATAAATTGGTCATTTTCTTGAGAACTTTATATAATAGACGATTGAAGTGAACAAAAGCAATAGTTACTGTACACACACATTATACATTTTTACAATTAGATAATAATCGTTTGGAGAACGTTAATTTTTTTACTTATTTGATACGTGGAGATTCGTTTTCAATCAAATAAGATTATAGTTAGTAAATATAAAAAAGAAAATAACCTCATAATTATATTTAAGCATTCTTATCTCAAAATAGATCAAAAACCGTTAGTTTTAAACTAATACGATTTTGTAATTAGTTTATAACATCTTAAGACTTGTAGTTTACATTCTTAACTTAAGGTCATAAATGCAAAAACAGCATTATACATACCGACCATAGTCACATAAAAACTGCATTCCAACATTCACTGCCAATACTGAAAGTCTGTATTGTAGTATATGTAACGTAGTTACGTAATATCGTAAATTATAGATTTTTGGCAGTCAATATCAAAACAAAAATTAGAACTAAAACGATATAGAATTCAAAAAATTTATACTTACCAATACACAGTGAAACTTTTTCGTTTATCTTTTACACGGAACACGTAACATTGATCTGATGGTCACGTAGCACATGACACACACATCGCCGAAATGGAATAAAAAACAGTGGAATAAAACAGTCGAATATGCGGTCAACCAGCAGTCTTTTCATACAGGCCGCCAAAAACATATTAGAACGGTTTTACAGTGGATTTCCATGTAGCGAAACAGCGCAACGTGGAATGAGAGTAGAATCAATCACGGAATTTGAAGGGTCTAAGGCCGACATTCATAGGCTGGTATTCATATGCTGGGTTCCAGAAGACACTATTAGCACAATTTAGCGCTAAAAATCTATAGTGAACGTAACGTGCATTGTAGATTTTCAGCGCTAATAGCGTCTTCCGGAATCCAGCAATAGTCGATTCTTATATTTAAGATCGTCTTAAATACAGTTATAAGATGTCATCACAGCCAATCACAAAACCGTATTAGTATTTTAAGACATTACTTAAGACAGTCTTCAAATAAGAACCAACTGACTATGGGTGCGGTCAACTTGACGCTACAAATGCTTTGAAGCATTTGATTAACCAATCAGAAATAAGAATTTTACAAATTGACCAATTAAAGAATGCTTCGAAGCATTTGTAGCGTCAACCGTACCCTAAGGCTGCGATCCACTTGACACTACAAATGCTTCGAAGCGTTCGTATTTTCTTTCTATCTTTATTAAAAGGGATGAAAAGAAAAATGCTTCGAAGCATTTATAGCGTCAAGTGGACCGCGGCTTATGAATATCAGCCATAGTCAGTTCTCATATTTAAGATCGTCTTAAGTATAATCTGAAGATACTATAAGCCAATTACAGAGTCATATTAGCGTCTTAAGCTGATTCTACAATAAGTCGTATGCCGAAGTCGGATGTCGTAAGATCGTAATCAATCATAATTAAAGTATTCTTACAAGACTTGACTATGATTGGTTAAAATTTCGCGATGTGAAAACCAATACCGACAAACGATTTATTGTAAAGGGCGATCTACAATAGTCGCAAGTTGCCAATTGCTTTTTCCAGATAACCAATGATCATCGAGCTCTATACGTAAAGCTATTGTAGATCGCATAATAAATATAAAAAAATTTATAAATATGTTTATTATGAGAGCAAATAACAACAATATTTAAAAATTATTTTAATTTGAGTTGATTTTATCAATTATAAAAAATAACTTTTAACTTTATGTATTTCTGTGATGTAATTCTAAATTAGTTGATTTTGTGTTAATTTTATTTCACATAAATATAACATCTTTCTTTTTATTTTGTGATGAATAATAATAAAGTTGATGTTTAAAAATGTACGAAATGACATTTCTATAATAAACTTTGTATATTGTATAAATTGGTTAACACAAAAATTAAAAAATATATTAAAATAAAAATAAATTAAACACAGAAGTTAATATGTATATTTTCAAATTTTGATTACTATGTTTCAAAATTTTTTCTGTTTTCTTTATAGAATTTTTACAATTTCTCCTTTTTTTTCTCAAACAGTCTATTGCCTTCCTGATTGTCCATTTTTTTATTTAACGGCACAATTATTAAAACAGCTAACATTAAACTGCCATTTAAACTGCCAAATACGTTAACGCTCGTGGTACTGTCAAAGCCCCAGGACATCAGGATTATTGACAGCGCAAAAACATTATTATTATCATTATAATTCTCAATAATAACGACTTTTAAAGATTATTAATTATTAAAAATAAAAGATTTTTCTATATTTATCGCAAAGATAATATTATTAAATTTTAACTAAAAATATACATATCATACAATATTATGGGTGTCCTGGTTGAAGACAAAAGAGTCCAAGTTTTTAAACTTTTCAGTCCTAGATTAGTAAAATTACAGATGGCAGCCTTTCATAGCCTGCGTTCGAAAGCAACACCCGAATAGTCCGAGGTATCGTTTCTCCTTGTTGTTTACTATGAATTAAACAAAGACAAAATGATACCTCGGGACACTCAGGTAATGTTTTCAAACGCAGTCATACAGACGTACGTTCAGAGGTTTCATTGGGAATGCTATTTCTTAAAAATTATGAAAGAATTAGCAGGAATAAGAAAGCAATTACTTATATCATAAACTTGTTTCAACGACGCAATGTTACATGTAAGTCCGATTCTGGCTATATAAGGACAAAAAGCAGGACCAGTCAGTTCAATTATCATTTCTAATGATGTTTAATGAGATTTACGCCGCGTACGAGTTCGTGTCGTCCTTACGACACAAATTAATGCGCGTAACAGTTTCTCGTAGGTTAATAAAAAATAAGAGATTACATCGTACTACAGGATCGTCAGAGTTCGTAAAATAAAATGCATAAGTTTATATTTCAAAGAACCGATCACGTGCATTATTTTAATCATCAGGACGTAATAAGAATGCCCTTATTTAAAGTTTATGAAAGAATTTTGAAAGAATAAGAAGACAATTACTTATTTCATAAATTCGTTTCAACGACGTAACGTTACATGTGAGGTTCGATTGCGGCTATGTAAGGACAAAAAGCAGGACCGGCTAGTTGAACTATCATTTCTAATGATGTTTAACGATATTTACGCCGCGTACGAGTTCGTGTCGTAATTATGACACAAATTAATGCGCGTGATAGTTTTTTGTATGCTAATAACAAATGAGAGAAGCGATCGTACTACAGGATTATCAGAGTTCATAATATAAGATACATAAGTTTATATTTTAGGAAAATGAGCACGTTTATTATTTTTAATCACGAGGATGCACAACGGAAATGCTGTCTCTTAAAGTTTATGAACAAATGTTAGCAGGAATAAAAAGTAATCACACACTTATTTCGTAAATTTCCTTCAACGACGTAACGTTACATATGTGGTCCGCTTTTTGCGACGTATGATAAAAGGCAGGACCGGTCAATTAAACCATTTCTAATGATGTTTGATCAGATTTACGCCACGTATGAGTTCCTGTCGTCCTTACGACACAAATTAATGCGTGTAACAGCTTGTTGCAGGCTTATGAAAGAATACAACGTACAGGCTTATGAAAGAATACAACGTATTACAGTCCGAGTACGTGAAATAAAGTACCGAAGTTTGTATTTTAGAGAAGTAAGCACGAGTATTATTTTTCATCACAGGAATGCATGATAGGAATGTGGTTTCTTAAAGTTGATAGAAGAATGTTAGCAGGAATAAGAAAACAATTATTTATTTTGTAAATTTCCTTCGACCACGTAACATTATATGTGAGGTCCGGTTTCTGCGATGTAAGGACAAAGGACGGGACCAGCTAGTTAAACTATTATCTTTAATAATTTTTAACAAAATTCGAAGAATGAAAATGTATTATCATATTTGTGCATCTTTCGAGCTTATACGCTTATTGCTTTAAGGTAACATTTTTATTAATTTTTTGTACGCCAAAAAACTAGAAACTTTATGTTTTGTAATAAAAACAATTTATTCTTTGTATGACGTATAACTTGTAAAATATTATTAAGTAAACGTTTTAGTGCTTGTTTTGATTTTTATCAGTACATCGTGAAAATCGGACCTTGCGTTTGACATTATATTGTTAAATACTTTTGGATTAATTTCTGATTTTTTATTATGCCGCGTTTTCTCATGCTTTTAAAGAGGATTTTATCCGTATTTATTTGTTGAAGTATAAATAATATTATTAATACGTATGTAATTTCATGTAAGGAAATCATAGTATGTGGTCCCGGCATTTTACGTAGCATATATTTAAATACTAGTACCGGTCTTGTTATTATACAAAATATGAAATATGATTTGGTTCTGGCTTTGTACATTACACGTCTTAAAAAATACCGGTACCGGTTCCAGTATGTTACATCTAATATAAAAAAATACCGGGACGGTCCTAGCATGTGCCAAATGTCCCAATATGTACCATTAGTTCTCAGAAAAAGTCCCGACATCTACCGAACTATAAAAATATATATATATATATATGTCCAGGGGCAGTTTCCGAGACCGAAAATAAAATCACTTGCAAACTTGAAAATATCATTTCTAGCTTCTGTTTAAATAAAACGAATGTATTCTTTCTTGTTCAGAAGAAAAATTTAATTTGGCAGTTTCCAGGACACCTGTAGATTGGTAGATTCCGGGATCCTGTATATGTTTCCAGGACATCGAGAAAGAGTGGCAGGTTCCAGGACATTTTTCTATTCATATTTAATAGTGGTTTCTAGTAAATGGGTACTTGATTGTTCATAAATATACTGTATTAAATTAATTACTAATA
>JANQDE010001013.1:6670-22470 GCA_037157785.1 Cephalotes varians | reverse complement strand
CTACCACGTCCATGTCGTTGGTCCTGGGTTATGCCAAGAGTAGGGATGTGGTACTCGCGCAGACCATAATTTTTTATGTTTGACTGGCTGTAGCTCAAAAACTGTCCATTATTTAGCTTTGTGCCCATTACATTTTTTGTTCAGTAGGTTATAAGCCACAACATATTAAAAAATTACGCGATTTCACCGAAATCTAATTTCTTATAATTAGTGCGGGGTCCTTTATTGTGCTATAAATGGTAATTGAATATTAATTAATCCTCCTAATATTAATTAATCCTCCAGCCACAATGATTATATCATCTACCATGTAATAATTCATGATGGATTGTAGAGTGAAGCTTCAGAATATTAAATTCTCTTAGTCTCCTAATGACTCTTTCTACGTGAATTCTTAAACTAGCAATACGATGAGTTTCTAACACTTCATTCTTTGTTGGTTTTAAATTACTCGCTACACTTGGCGGTCGAATGAGAATACATCCCTTCCTTCTTAAAAGATGTTCGATGTTCTTAAATCCTCGATCAGCCATGACTGCACAGTTTTCCGGTAGTTTATTTAAATATTGACTCTGTTCAACAATGACAGCATCGGACGTTCTTCCACAAAAACCTTCTGATGTAAAATTAATTAATCCATCCGCTGACAGATATTAAGTACTTTAACGTATTACATTTTTTGTATTCAGACCAAGTTACACTTTGATTCATCGCAGAGCCAGGTTTCTGAATCTCAATTTCTAAACAATCAATTATTAATTGTACATGACTGTATCGAGCACGGAATGGTAACGGTAGATTCATTTTTAAAGACTGTTTTGAAGGCCAAACTATTAAATGCTTTAAGTAATGCGCTAAAATAGGAAGAGTTCTTCGAAAAACAGCATTACTAGCACTAACTCCAAATTCATCTCCAAGTCTTGAAAAAGTGTCATTTAATTTAATTTTATGACGTGTTAAGCAAATTTCTTCTCTTGTAATTCCTGTTTCTTGATTTAATAATTTTATTATAAAAAAAGCATTATCCGGAATACCCAAATACATTTTTGGTTTCTTTTCAATAAGTGTCATTCTAAAATTTTTCGCATTTTTTTCTGTTCAAACATATTTTGTTTCATTTTCTCTTCGCTTGTTTCTTCAGATAATAGATATTCATCATCGCAATCATTAAGTGTATTATCAAGACTACTTGTTATATGGTACTGGTTGTCGAAGATTGTGCAAGTTTTTGCTTCTGTTGAATATTGTATTTCTCTTCTGTTGCACAAAGCATCTCGCATAATAGCTACATTTTGTACGTATTTGCTACGCATTATTTTTCGAACTTATGCTTGAACGCCGACATTTTTATATTCTGGGGATACACTGTTCAAATCACTTTCGACGCTAATATCTTCAATTGGTGAAGAGTTATCTACAAGTTCATTATTAATATTATTTGTGTACAATTAAACTGTATATAAAGTACAAGAATTATCAGTACTATAATTACCAATATTAACATCTGGCGTATATAATGGCTCTTCAGTAATAGGTTCATCTATGTATACACATGCCTCATTAACTGATTTAGTCTGCAAGATTTCGTTCAAACTTTCTATTTTGTGAGGCTTTAAAATTTCTGGACGTCCACGTTTTGAATGAGAACGTTGTCTATCAGGTTGACAATCGAATATTGTAAGCAATATTTCTTTTCTTAATCGCACAGATGCATCCGGATCAAGCCATACTCTCACACAGTTCTCTAGATCCTCTTGTAACTATAGAACAAAATTGTGTATGTTTTGTTAGTCAACTGCAAAAATAATATTTAAACTTACATTGAAATGATCTTCACAGCAAAACATGCTGGTGTTCAGCGATATAGACAAAGCGTCGTCACGTCTTGCGATCTCGAATCATTTTTTTCTTATATTTCCTTTTGGCACTGATACAAACACCTTTGAAGGCGTAGAAAGTTGTATTTTTACATAAGGAAACAAAACACCACTTGTAACAATGTTTTTTTCACTGATTTTTGCATGTTTCCAACATTTCTACTCATGTTAAAATGTTTGTAAACCAGCTGTTCGTATGTGTACCGAATTATGACGTCACATCGTCGACGCCATCATGACGCGCGAAAATAATTGCGTTTAACATACTTGTAATTTTTAATACAATAAAAACAACAGACCATTTTAACCATTTTTAATGTATATTGAGATTGTAATAGTTGTTTTCAGCATCTGAATTTTCATTTAAATAAAAATTTGAAAAATCGTGGAGGACCCTATTATGTAACAAAAGAATAGATTTATTCAAAAGACATACGCGAGAAGAATGTAGATTGATCATAATAGCTGCGGAAAGAGACAAGCAGTGCGTATATTACAGAATGATAATAATGGAATAATGACAAAAGCGAACGCGTTATAATTTCAGAAAGCGGTGACGGCGTTACATTGATACGCGAGTCGTAGTTACAATCGGCGTATTCTTCCAAATAGCAGTCGATGATCCGCAGAGCGGCGCCAGGTATCGGGAGCCGGGATCGATTCGTGATCAATGGGCCGATCCAAATACAAAAACATACCAAACAAACCAAAAAAGACTATCAAAGAGCGCAAACGTGCAGACGCTCATGTGCCATTCTCACCTCCACGCGGTGATAGTCGGGCAACGCTGCGTGTCAGCCTGATGCAGCGGCTAATGGGATTAGGCTTTCGAAACGACAATAATCAAGTGTGTATTTTGACATTTTTTATACTTGAGCAAATTATTCACAGTATTACCAAGTTCCGCAAACTTTTAAAGGGACGAAATTTGCTATCTCTCTCACACTGTTTTTCCTCTACGTTCGGACTCTGCCTCCGAGCCTTGTGTCTATATATTTGATATGCGACTCATTATCACTCGGATTATTTTTTTTCATGAAAGTGACGGTAACTTTTATAAGAGTCTGGGGGAGAGGCTTCGCCCATCCTTCCGAACCCCCCTTCCTGGTCAGGGAGGCTCCGCCCCCCTGGACCTCTTGTCGGGGGCTCCGCCCCCCGAACCCTCTTCTAAATCATTAACCAAGGATTTTGCCTAGATGGAACATGCTATCCATTTTCCTGCGCGTTAATTTTGTGTTTTTATTTAGTATATCCATAGTTGCGATTTTTTCGACCCCTTTTTGAGCTACTTTTTGAGAGGTCTTGGACTTAGGAAAAAAAATAAAAATCCCAGAACTAACCCGAATGGAATTGACTTTACGTAAACTGACCAAATACACTTTAAAAAAAAGAACAAAAATTTGCATGTCCAAAACGCGTATCTCGACTTCCTCTATCGATTGGTATAATCGATGTTTTAGCGATTTATTATATATTATTATTTTCTAACCTAATCTACTCAGAAAAATGTCGATATATCGGGTCGCTCCAGGTATACAGGACCTACCAGGGACGGCTGAGTAGAGACGAAATTGAGGGCGAATGAAGCCCTTGCAACCGTCGTGCGCGTCATCGGAGGACTGGGACTGAAAGTGGCGCTCCAGAAGACGGAGGCCATATATTACAAAGGCCGCCGCCGGGTGGCGCCTCCCCCAGACTTACACGTCCTGGTCTCCGGTGTGCCCGTCCCATTCGTGGCTATCGCACCACATCTTACGTGGCGGCCACGGCCCTGGCGGGGATTCCTCCGCTGGAGCTCCTGGCGAAAATGTACGCTGCTACGCATCGCCAAATTAATAGATAGGGCGGGGTGGCGGTCCCGTACCGAGTTACGCAGGTTCTCACGGGGCACGGATGCTTCGGAGAATTCCTGCGATGGATCGGTCGGGAGCGCACGACAGGTTGCCACTGCAGCGCACCGGTGGACACGGCGCAACACACTCTGGAGGAGTGTCCAGCTTGGGACGAGGAGCGCCGTGCTCTGGTGGCTGTAGTGGGGCAGGATCTCTCCCCCCCCGGCGATTATTAACGCCATAATTGAGGGGGGAGAATCCTGGAGGGCAGTGGTCCTCTTTTGTGAGTAAGTCATGGCTCAAAAAGAGGATCACGAGCGGGACCGCCGAGGCGAAAACGGCGGTGCCCGCAGAGGAGGCAGGGCTAGGGGGAGAAACGGAAGGGCGAGATTCCGTCCCCCCAGACCCAGGGCCCACCAAAGGCCCATATAGGGAAGGCGGGCGGCGAGGTTTGGCCGGAGGCTGTGAAACATGAATCCGGCCACCCCGTCGCCCTGATGATTCGGTAGGGAGGGAAACAACCCTATCTCAACCAGAAAAAAGAAGGAAAGAACACGGGGAACGATTCTCGATATTTCCTTTTACTAAAGGGAACCAGATAGTCAACGGGGGGGACCAGACCCGTGAAGTGCATAGCGGGCCCCGACCTCCCCAATGGCCCACGGATAGGGCCACAGAGGGCGGGGAAACTGCGACCGGATGCCGTGAGATATTAATCCGGTCGCACCACCCACCCCTATGATTGAGTATCAGAGAAGGGGTGAGCACGATCGGCCGGGACCCCGCGAAGTTCATAAGCGGGTCCCGGCCGATAACAGCCAGGGAGGAGGATACGCGTGGTGGGGCGGGGGAGTCCTTCAGTTTTCCCCTGTCCCCACTGGACGTCATCCGGGGGGGTCAGGTAGAGTCCGCAGCGGCCGGGACCCGTAAAGTCCATAAGCGGGTCCCGACCGACGCACAGTGGGGCAAAATGAGAAATTTTTGTTCAAAATAACATTTAGTCGAAACTACACAACCGATTTAAATGATTTTTTTTTAAATTAAAGCTTATAAAATTCTTAACAAATCTGTCATGGCCGATTTTTGAAAAAAATTTTTCCTTTTTTTTTATTAATGTTCAAGTATGAGAAAACGTTAATGTTCGTATTTTCAAGATTGCGACGTACATATAAAATTCGAACAATCACTCGTAAATGCGTATAAATAATGACAATATAGTTCACACATGATGATTAGACATACAAATGAAGATATATACAAATATAAATGAAGATATATACAAATCAGAGGTTAATCGAATGCACCAGTTATGCGTAGGACACGTATCACTTCGCAGGACACATATCACTTCATTAACAGGTTCTGGGCTTCTGAATCGATAATGCTGTCCTTAATTTTCCAATTTTTATTTTGTCTGATGCTACCTATAAATGGATCAGAAGAAATCATTAATTTGTGTATTAAGTCAGCATTAGTAGCATATCGATTACACTTCCGGGTATTATATTCGTGAAAGCGTTTGAAATCTTTGTTTCTCGCTTCTTGAGCTTCTTCTGTTAATTGGCCAATGGGAAGAAGAGCCGATTTAATAACTTTTCCACCATGCACCAATATTTTATGCACGGATGAAGGCATATAGTACCAAGGATATAGATTTACATAAATCTTGGCTGTTTCTAATGCATATGCTTCAAATTTACAAGAATCAATTCTTTCCCCGCAAGCTAGTGTTTGAAGAATAATACTCTTTATTAGGATTAAGAATAAATCTCTTTATTAGGCTTTGATTAATGCCTGTAATCATTGATGTTAATTGTGGATCTCGAAAAAATCTACGTGCAGTATTGCCGTCGTTTGATGTTCCAGAACCATGTTTCGGTACGTCTATAATCAAACCCATATGCTCTTTAAAACCTCTTTGGATTCTTTGTTTTGCATCCTTCATTTGATTTTTCTCTTCGGGTGTTCTGGCTATCCATTTTTTAAATTCTAGGCGATACGCTATATGAAGAAGGCATTCCATAAAACGTATCCACGCGTGTAAAGTGGAAAGACCAAATTGGAAATTAGCAACGATCTCATTTTTTTGTCTTACTTGATCCAAATTGTTCATCTGAGATGGATTGGCTCCGCATATATAGCATGTTGCTGTCGATACAGTATTARAGAGAGCTTGGCAAACTTTGCCATCTACCATTGTGAGCAACATTTTATGATACACCAAGCAATTAACACCATTTATTATAATAGATGTTGGCTCAAGGTGATCAATTTCAACTTCTAACGACTTCACTTCAGCCCTAATTTTTTCTAACGATTCTTTCGCGTATTCAAATTGTATTGGTCTACAATATCTTGGAGAAGCAGGATGAGGATTACTCCATAGTACCGAAGATTCAGGTTCCAAACATATTGGAACCATCGAAACCATAAAAATACTTTCATCCGATACATGATCATCAGAGAATTTCTGTTTACATTGTCTCTGATCAGATGCCCCATCACAACCCCATTTTGTGATTAATCTTAAAGATACAGATTGCTCTTTTTCGAAATTGACAGGAACAACATTTTGAATTTGCAGTATTCGTGATGCTGTATGATCTAATAAGTTTTGCAATTTAATTTTGACACCCGTTTCCGTAATATTAAATGCTGATTCTGCAGGATAGCACTGTTTTTTTGCGAAGGAAAGTTGTTTGTATGGAATCAAAATATCGGCATTCCGCTGTTTTGTTTGTGATCGAATAATTTCATATTGATATTTTGTCAATTTTACGTCCTCTATCAGCGCTATAGCTTCATTTTCTGTAAATGGAATAATTTCTTTACTTTTTTTTAAGCTTTCAATATCATCATCATTTTTAAGTAACAGATCGGTTATCATATTTGCTAATTTCTTTTTACCACTAGCGCGCAAGTTTTGCAAAGAGGCAAGTTCAATTTCAGTTTCCGAATATTTTTCGCGAATTTCGTGAATTTTTCTTTTTTTTGTTGATGTAGAGCATTCGTCAAAATCGTCTCGACATCGTCTTCCGCATTTTATGGTTTCGAAATTTGCAGTAAAATAGGATTGTAACCAAGCTGTATTATTTTTTTCATATATTTTATCTCGATAAAATGCTGCCTTTCTTCTCTTTTCGAATGCAGGCATGAAATAACGACAAAGCTTGTCGCGTATGCCATCGATTCTTTCATCATTTAGTTCGAACTTCGTGCGAACATAGTTTACTAAAGAATCTACATTAGCCTCTTTGCTCCGAGTAAAATATCAGACAATATTTTATTCATAACTTTAATGTTATTCATTATTTTTAATTTAATAAAAGGAACTGTAATAAAGCGTAAGTTATACTAAACTAAGCAAAAAGTAGACTGTATGCAAACTAAGCTAAAATTAAACTGTACGTAAATAAAAATTAAACCAAACAGTACATAAACTATATTAAACCTAACTGTAACTAAACTAAAATAGCTTACGTAACTATAATGAAGGAACAAGGACTTAGAAGTTACAATTTACAAACTAAATTATCAATTACTAAACGGAAATACATTAAGAATTGAGTAATAACTAAAATAAAAAATTATATATATACATTTATTATGCAATAATTACAAAATTGGAACTATTATCACACAAATATTTCTAAAGTGACAGCCCAATAGAAATTCATTCGATGCGATATTACATATTTGCAATACTGCAAGAGAAACTCATAAAACATTCGCAAATAACAGATATGGTTTGTATTAGTCAAGCTTCCAACCAGAGAGCAGCACTGAAAGATGTCGAAGTGGGGAAGAATTCGGATGGTGGGGAAACGCGCACACATGCGTGCCACGTACGTGTGTGCACATACTTGGTGGCGCACGTACAAAACTTGCGTGCTAATGATCGTGCATGTGTGAATTCTTCCCCATTTCGACATCTTTCAGTGCTGCTCTCTGGTTGGAAGCTTGACTAATACAAACCATATCTGTTATTTGCGAATGTTTTATGAGTTTCTCTTGATTGCAGTATTGCAACCTAATATCGCATCGAATGAATTTCTATTGGGCTGTCACTTTAGAAATATTTGTGTGATAATAGTTCCAATTTTGTAATTATTGCATAATAAATGTATATATATAATTTTTTATTTTAGTTATTACTCAATTCTTAATGTATTTCCGTTTAGTAATTGATAATTTAGTTTGTAAATTGTAACTTCTAAGTCCTTGTTCCTTCATTATAGTTACGTAAGCTATTTTAGTTTAGTTACAGTTAGGTTTAATATAGTTTATGTACTGTTTGGTTTAATTTTTATTTACGTACAGTTTAATTTTAGCTTAGTTTGCATACAGTCTACTTTTTGCTTAGTTTAGTATAACTTACGCTTTATTACAGTTCCTTTTATTAAATTAAAAATAATGAATAACATTAAAGTTATGAATAAAATATTGTCTGATATTTTACTCGGAGCAAAGAGGCTAATGTAGATTCTTTAGTAAACTATGTTCGCACGAAGTTCGAACTAAATGATGAAAGAATCGATGGCATACGCGACAAGCTTTGTCGTTATTTCATGCCTGCATTCGAAAAGAGAAGAAAGGCAGCATTTTATCGAGATAAAATATATGAAAAAAATAATACAGCTTGGTTACAATCCTATTTTACTGCAAATTTCGAAACCATAAAATGCGGAAGACGATGTCGAGACGATTTTGACGAATGCTCTACATCAACAAAAAAAAGAAAAATTCACGAAATTCGCGAAAAATATTCGGAAACTGAAATTGAACTTGCCTCTTTGCAAAACTTGCGCGCTAGTGGTAAAAAGAAATTAGCAAATATGATAACCGATCTGTTACTTAAAAATGATGATGATATTGAAAGCTTAAAAAAAAGTAAAGAAATTATTCCATTTACAGAAAATGAAGCTATAGCGCTGATAGAGGACGTAAAATTGACAAAATATCAATATGAAATTATTCGATCACAAACAAAACAGCGGAATGCCGATATTTTGATTCCATACAAACAACTTTCCTTCGCAAAAAAACAGTGCTATCCTGCAGAATCAGCATTTAATATTACGGAAACGGGTGTCAAAATTAAATTGCAAAACTTATTAGATCATACAGCATCACGAATACTGCAAATTCAAAATGTTGTTCCTGTCAATTTCGAAAAAGAGCAATCTGTATCTTTAAGATTAATCACAAAATGGGGTTGTGATGGGGCATCTGATCAGAGACAATGTAAACAGAAATTCTCTGATGATCATGTATCGGATGAAAGTATTTTTATGGTTTCGATGGTTCCAATATGTTTGGAACCTGAATCTTCGGTACTATGGAGTAATCCTCATCCTGCTTCTCCAAGATATTGTAGACCAATACAATTTGAATACGCGAAAGAATCGTTAGAAAAAATTAGGGCTGAAGTGAAGTCGTTAGAAGTTGAAATTGATCACCTTGAGCCAACATCTATTATAATAAATGGTGTTAATTGCTTGGTGTATCATAAAATGTTGCTCACAATGGTAGATGGCAAAGTTTGCCAAGCTCTCTYTAATACTGTATCGACAGCAACATGCTATATATGCGGAGCCAATCCATCTCAGATGAACAATTTGGATCAAGTAAGACAAAAAAATGAGATCGTTGCTAATTTCCAATTTGGTCTTTCCACTTTACACGCGTGGATACGTTTTATGGAATGCCTTCTTCATATAGCGTATCGCCTAGAATTTAAAAAATGGATAGCCAGAACACCCGAAGAGAAAAATCAAATGAAGGATGCAAAACAAAGAATCCAAAGAGGTTTTAAAGAGCATATGGGTTTGATTATAGACGTACCGAAACATGGTTCTGGAACATCAAACGACGGCAATACTGCACGTAGATTTTTTCGAGATCCACAATTAACATCAATGATTACAGGCATTAATCAAAGCCTAATAAAGAGATTTATTCTTAATCCTAATAAAGAGTATTATTCTTCAAACACTAGCTTGCGGGGAAAGAATTGATTCTTGTAAATTTGAAGCATATGCATTAGAAACAGCCAAGATTTATGTAAATCTATATCCTTGGTACTATATGCCTTCATCCGTGCATAAAATATTGGTGCATGGTGGAAAAGTTATTAAATCGGCTCTTCTTCCCATTGGCCAATTAACAGAAGAAGCTCAAGAAGCGAGAAACAAAGATTTCAAACGCTTTCACGAATATAATACCCGGAAGTGTAATCGATATGCTACTAATGCTGACTTAATACACAAATTAATGATTTCTTCTGATCCATTTATAGGTAGCATCAGACAAAATAAAAATTGGAAAATTAAGGACAGCATTATCGATTCAGAAGCCCAGAACCTGTTAATGAAGTGATATGTGTCCTGCGAAGTGATACGTGTCCTACGCATAACTGGTGCATTCGATTAACCTCTGATTTGTATATATCTTCATTTATATTTGTATATATCTTCATTTGTATGTCTAATCATCATGTGTGAACTATATTGTCATTATTTATACGCATTTACGAGTGATTGTTCGAATTTTATATGTACGTCGCAATCTTGAAAATACGAACATTAACGTTTTCTCATACTTGAACATTAATAAAAAAAAAGGAAAAATTTTTTTCAAAAATCGGCCATGACAGATTTGTTAAGAATTTTATAAGCTTTAATTTAAAAAAAAAATTATTTAAATCGGTTGTGTAGTTTCGGCTAAATGTTATTTTGAACAAAAATTTCTCATTTTGCCCCACTGTGCGACGCCGTCGATGACGATAACAGCATCGACAGAGGGGAAGGAGGCGGGGTTGCCAAGCAAATGGCACCCTGTCCCCCAGGCCACCCAGTTCAACGGGTGGCCGCTAGGTGTCCGGAAAGGGGACTGAACCTGCGAAGTTCATAGCGGGTTCGGTCCCCCCCGGGGGGGAGCAAGAGCGCGGCAGAGAGCAAGGACGAAGGAGGTCCAGCCGCGCTCTATTAAAGTAGGGGGAGTCAACTTCCCCCCTTTCCCCCCCGGGAAGGCGTGATAGCGGGTGGTGCCCTCTCTCGCGGCTCAGCCAGAGCAGGAAGGGAGACCCTCCCTGAGGCGGGTCGGATAGTCATGCAGAAGCTCTAGACCCCGACCCGCCCTCGGTAACGCCTGCGTCGGACACCCCCGAGGGTTTTAGTGGGTAGGGCCCATTAAATAGGGCGAGTCCCACATAACCGGTCGTTCCTCCGGCCGGTATGCGTAACAGCATTTCCCTCGGGAAACCAAAAAAAAAAAAGAAAAAAGGTATACAGGACCTAAAGGGTGCGTCCAGGAGGAAAAGTGCTTACCACTTTTGTTGTAGATTTCGATGAGATGTGTCCCCCTTTAGGTCCCCAACTCCAATCAATAACATAATATACTTGAAAAAAAAAAAATTTTTTTCCAAATTTAAATGTCTCAAGTTTTACATTTTTTAGACAAAATCCAACATTTTTGATAAAAAAAAAATTTTTTTTCAAAAATTCGTAACTTCTAAAGAATGCGTTTTGGAGCAAAAACACAAGTATGCGTTCTTGTTTCTCTCAACAAGATCTACAAAAAACATTCGGGTCAAACACCCTCTTGACGTACTCGTTTACAAGCTACTAGAGAAATTAATTTTTTGATGTTTCAAATTTTATTTGACAGGAGGGTGCATAAAATGTTTGCCCCGTCAAGTCGCTCCAGGTACTCAGTCTGAAATCCTACTTAGTGGACACCCGTAAACCCTAACCAAAACTACCCTTGGGACTTAGAAAAAAAAAATGATCGCTCTTGGTTGGCACGTTCGAACGAACATGCGTAAGCCCCGCCACTACGATAAAGTAACGACCACATCGGTGGGGAAAAACAAAAGAGAGTGAAAAAGACAGATTATCTTGAAAATTTTATTAAAATAAAAATTCTACCTTACACGTGTTTCTTACATAATAATTTACATAAACCAAAAACAAAAATACAAAAAAAAATTGAAGAAATCATCCAGTGTTACTGCAATCTAAATACAAAAATAGAAAAAAGAGAATTATATTTAATTATTGATATGTCGACATAAGAAGATGAAACAAAAACGAAATGATCCAAAATGAAAGTGTAACGGTGCTACCTTTCGCTCGGATGCGAAAGCGGGAGCCGGAGAAGCTCGTTGGATTGCCAGGTTTCGCGGGTAGAGTGAATAGACGCTGTTTCGTGGATTTAACGTGATAATTCTTTATTTATCGAAGCATTTGATGTTCACTTACAATGCGCGGACATCGGTGTTTTATATCATAGATTTATATGTCGCACGGACGGAACTAATACAGAAAGGTTTAGAGTGATAATGATTTATTATCGAAGCATTTGATAGTTATTTACACGGTATGGAAGTCGGCAATAATCGCTTTACATACGGCGCGGATAGAATTAACACAAGACATTTAAATCGGCATGAGTCATCGGTATTTACATTCGGTCGGTGATTACCTGCGAGGAGTGCGGGGAAATCGGAGACGTACACAAACAGCGTTAGACGCAGCCCCGATGGATTGATATAACGATATTAGAAGAAAGATTTATTTACAAAGTATTTACAGTTTTTGAAGGTACTCGGTACCCTGCAGCGGGGTGCGGCGAATGCCGCAGTCGCGGTCTTGTGGCACGTCAACAATGCCAAGATTCGGCGAGAGAGAGAGAGAGACCGGGAATCTCCGAGTCCCTTGAGCGGTTCTGGGAATTGAGCCGGGAATATCTGTACTCGTGGAAATTCGGAGAGAGACCRGGAATCTCCGTGTCTCTTGAGCGGTTTCTGGAAACGAGCCGGGAATATCCGTACTCGTGGAAATTCGGAGAGAGAGACCGGGAATCTCCGTGTCTCTTGAGCGGTTTCTGGAAACGAGCCGGGAATATCTGTACTCGTGAAGGCTCTAAGAGAACAAGGATCTCGTGTCCGTAGCCGGGAATATCCGTGCTAGGCGACGAGCGGAGCGGATCTGGTCCTGATCTTTTTCGCGTGGACCGTTTTATACCCGGCGGCGGGCCGAGTTCGGTGGCGCGGAGCGCGCGCGATGCGGGCGCGGATGCCCGCGCTCAGCTGTGTCCTTCGCGCCGTTGTTGTGATGCTGCTGATTATGCTACTTTACTATACATTTAATACGCTTAGTTTTAAAGGATTTGATCGTATCGTTACAAAAGTAAAACACGATGCTTACCGTATGCCCTAGGAGGACGTCATCGCCGTCGCCGTCGCCGTCGCCGTTGCCGTCGCCGTCGTCGTCGTCTCCTGACGATCAATCACGTTTAAAACATTCCATTTATAAAGAAATATTTGATACCGATTCATCAACAGATACTGATGTTTCAGTACAAATTCCTCAGTTCCTTGGTTGTAAAGAGGCAGTCGGAACAGACACAAGAAAATCCAAAAGGTTGATGTTAAAGGGTAAGGTAACTTTTAAAAACGTGCCAAAAATGTTCTCCGCGAAAAAGAGCGCGAGTGTGACACAGAAAAACGTACTGCGTATAAAAAATGACATTATGTGGACGAGCGACCACGATGAGACCATTGTTTCGTACGTATTGAAGTACCGTAAGCCGATAAATTTGTATAGCCTTTCGAGACTCATACTATCGCGGCCGGAATTGTTCGAAACCGTCAAGGCGATAGATATCAAACAGCGCATTATGTACATCGCCGCGAGTTTGGGGTGCGTAAGTTACGCGGCGAAACAAAAAGATACATTGAAGCGATTTAAACAATTTATGCGCACACAAACATAATAAACACCATTTTGTTCTTTTAAAAATRCTTTATTTTTAATAATCAATCAATTTCACTAACTTTTTATTACTAAACAWATATTTTAATTTTGATAACTTTCTTACTAATTTTATTTCTTGTTATTTTATTTTTTAATTTTTATTTTATTAACATTTTACTTTTTATAACTACACTTTTACTTACACTAACACTATTAATTTTCATACTTCTTTTACTTATATTTTACCCATTTTTACATATTAACACTGCATATTTACGTACTTTAACTTTATATATTAACTTTATAATTTAAAAAAAACAGAAAAAAACAAAAAAAATTAAAAATACAAAATAAAAAAAAGAGACTATCAAAGAGTGCAATCGTGCAGGCGCTCATGTGCTGTCCCCCACCTCCACGCGCTGGTAGTGATCGGGCAACGCTGCGTGTCAGCCTGATAATTTGCAACGGCTAAAGGGATTCGAGTTTTCGAACCGACAGTAACTAAGTGCGTCTCTCGACATTTTCTATATTTTCGCTAATTATCCACCGTACTACTAAGTTCCGCAAACTTTGAAAAAGACGGAACTTGCTATCTCTTTCACGCGCACACACACTGTCTCTTCTCTACGATCGGACTCTGCCTCCGATCCTTGTATCTATATACTTGATGTGCGACTCATTATCTATCGAATTTTTTTTCATGAAACTGACATTTACTTTTATAAGAGTCGAGGGGGAGAGGCGGAGAGGCTCCGCCCTCCGGATCCTCTTCTAGATCCTTAACCAAGGATCTAGAATGTTCGCCTAAAAGGAACATGCCATCCATTTTTCTTCGCGTACGTTTCGTTTTCTTATTTAGTATATCCATAGTTGCGATTTTTTCGATCCCTTCATTTTCAGTCACTTTTTAAGGGATTTAGAAAAAAAAACGACAATATCAGAATTAATCCGAGTGAAACTCAATCACGTAACACTAACTTTTCCTGAAATAATCAAATTCACAAAAAAAACTAAGTCCGAAATTTGCATGTCCAAAATACATTTCTCGAACTTCTCTATCGATTGGTTCACATTTTAGCGATTTGGTAATAATTTCTAAGCTAAACTACGCTTGGGACTTAGAAAAAAAATCGAAAAAATTTTTAAAAATAGGTCCAAGATTTATGGATCCAAAAAGCGTCTCTCGACCTCCTCTATCGATTGGTATAGTCGATGTTTTAGTGATTTGGTAATTTTTTTTCATTCAAACTGCTCTTGGGACTTAAAAAAATTTCCAAATAAATTTTTAAAATTCGGTCCAAAATTTGTATGTCCAAAAGACGTTTCTCGACCTCCTCACGACCTCCTTGGTATAGTCGAATTTTGGTCGATTCTTTTTAAGTCACGTTTCGAACTTAGAAAAATTTTTGATTCGAAAACTGAAAATTTTTTATGACCAAACTGTACATTTTAGGAAAAAAGTGTACCTTTCTTGTGCGCTCGACGAAACCTTTCCAATAGTATAAAATAAGTCGTCCTAAACGCAAATTTTAATTTTTTTGAAAAAGAAATTCGAAAAGTGGTCATTTAGGTATTCAATTTGCAGCTCTTGACGAGCTCTATCCAACGGTATAGTCAAACTCGTCCTGACGTAAATCGATGTTTCAAACGGCCGCCATTTTTAAATCGTTATAGTTACATAAAAATTGTCTATTACATTTTTTGTAGCACTCAATGAGATCTATCCAATGGCACCATCAAAGTCATCCTAAACGCAAAGTTGCAGTTTTTCCAATTTTCTGAAGAAACGGTACCATAGAATTTTTTTCTTTTCACATATGTTGCACAGGGGGGTGAGCTCTACAAGAATCCATCAATAACAAAAAATGACTTTTGCAAAAATCCTTATACCCTAACCTAACCCTAATCTCCCTAAAGCCGAATTGTATCCCACTCACCAGCGCGCGAGTGGGAATGTGTAGGCGGGGTATTCATATGTTGTTTCAGTCTTCTGTTAAGTATACGTTCGAAAAATTTTCCTATTATAAAACATCGACTATACCAATCGATAGAAGAGATCGAGAGACGCGTTTTGGATCCATAAATCTTGGACCTGTTTTAAGAAATTTTTTCGATTTTTTTTCTAACAAGGGAAGTGACGCAAGTGTCCCTCACCGATTTTGATGAGCTTTGAATATGTTGTAAAGTAGCTAAAAATAAGAGACCTGTATTTTTGGGTGGCACCCGTTTGGCCACGTTAATATTGACCACAGTCCCGATTGACCACGTTGCAATTGACCACATTGCGATTGACCACGTTGATATTGACCACGTTCCGATTGGCCACCGTCTCG
>JANQDE010001011.1:17110-28423 GCA_037157785.1 Cephalotes varians | reverse complement strand
GGTGTGAGTGCACCTTGTATTAGTGTGCGGTGTGTACGATGAACGCGGTATCTATAATCGTTGGTGTGAATGCAACTTGTATTCGTGCTCGCGGTATATACAATTATCGGTGTGAGTGCACACGGTATGCCGGTGACACCTGGTAATTAATGTGCACGGCGTTAATGCGGTTTCGCGGTATCAAATCGTACGTGCTCGAAGAGTTCGTTTCGCGGAGCGTATCACGCGGCAGCGCGATGGCGCAAGACCGGTGCGCGGTGCGATCGGGCCAGCCGATTGGCTGAGGCGGACGCGGCGCGCGCGCTGTTGAGAAATTTCGATTTGTGCACGCGGTGGTTTGTTCCGTGCAACGGGGCCTACAATGGCCTGCAATGGCCCCGTGATTTGCCTTGAGGGCCGAGTACTCTCGGCGGAGATCGAGTACGCTCGATCCCGATACCTCGTGCAAGTAAAAGTGGATAGACGGATTCTTCGAGAGCCGAGTACGCTCGGCGGAGATCGAGTACTCTCGATCCCGGTATCTCGGAAGCGGTTAGGATAGTCCAAGAGCCGAGTACGCTCGGCGGAGATCTTTCGATCTCGGTATCTTGGATGCGGATTAGAGAGTCAAGTACGCTCGACGGAGACCGAGTACTCTCGGTCCCGAAATCTCTGCTAGATTGCTAGGAAGCGGTATTCGGAGCTGGTCTCTAGGATCGGGTCGCTAGGACTGGCGTGCTTGATAGTCCGACCGGTTTATATACCCGGCCGGCCGCTTACTGCCAAAAATTGACAGATAATTAACATAATARTCGGGCTCCCCTTCTCTCAGYGCTCGCCGCGGAGAGGGGGCCCGTGCTCGGCGGTGGTGGGATGCCGGCGCTCGCGGATGTTCGGGATGCTGCGAGCGGTCCCGAACGCGGACTTAGTCATTAGCGGCTTTGAAATTTGACGCGGTTCGACGCGTCGTAACGATGCATCTTCGTCCGGAAAGATGCATCGTTACATCACCCCCTTCGTAAAAAAGTGCCGAACAGGCACTCTACTGTCGGTCGGTCGTAGGGGCGTTCGGACGCGTATCGCGTTCTATAATTCCCAGTGGGTACGGAGTTTTCCGGCCCGATCGAACCGAAGTAAGATTCGGCGGTGTCCCACGCGGGCCTTGTATCGGCGTGATATATGCACTGCGTAGAAGAGTACCTGGATCACAGTCCCCTCGCTCGTAGTTACTGCTATTAATGGAGGATCGGTTGATTTCTGCGTATTGCTGTATCCGGTATTGGTCCCCTCAGGCTGTTGCTGTGTGGTGCCCTTGGTGGATGTCGCCGGTGTTCCTGTTGTTGGTGTTGACAGTTCCTGGGCGCTGCGGGGTGTTGTCTCCTTCTCAGCGATGTGTTCACTCGATATTACCTGCTCGTCGTCACTCAGATCGGAGTGTTCCTCCGAAAAGCTCGGTGAGCGTCTCACGAGTCTCCTTACTTTGTATGCGCCGGGATGTGACTGGGCGACTCCGGATGATTCCGTGCACGCGCCGTGGTGATGGTGTCTCTAGGAGCGCTTGGGTCTTCCGGGCATTAGTGGCCGTGGATCTCTCAATTTTAGTGCCCACTTTGGGCACACGTCGGCTAGCCGTTGTTCTGGCGGGCGTTTGTGCCATGCTCGGTGCTGTTCCCTTACCGGTTGTGATGATCGGTCCGAGCGATTGAGCGGCTAGTTTCGGTCGGGTGGCCAGGACTTGGTCCCACAGCTCCTCGAACTCGTCATCGCGGCCGTCGGCGGTCGGCATCGTGTTCAGTAGTGCTTCCAGAATATTGTCCATCTTGACGTTAAACCTTCTGCCTCGAGCGGCCTAAATGATCGTCTTTTATACTCGTGGGCGCCTAGATTAAATTTGCCCTTCCTTGGAGTTGTTGCCCTTCTTTTTAATATTTATTTTACCGGGTTGTTGACGTCAGTTTCGTTCGGGTCTCCTTGTTCTGTTTCCGCGGGCAAATTTTTGTTTACGCCGTTGTTGTTGACTGGCTTAAGATTTTGTACGTGAATATGACGGTGCCACTTTCCCCTAGCGTCCCGTAAGTCCACGATTACGGGTGAGATTATCTTCCGTACTTCTAATGGTCCTGTGTTCTTCGGTGCCAGTTTCGCATTGTAAGCGTCCTTCTTGCTGGATAGTGGGTGGAGGCGTTTCCACACTTTTTCTCCTACGGCCGGTTTCCATGACCGACAGGTTGTAGTATTTCTCTTGTCGATCGAATGCTCGGGCGAGGTTGGTTCGCACTACCTCAAACGCTTCTTCGAGAGCACGTCGATTCTCGTCGGGTGCCATCTTGAAAACTTGTCGCCGTTGATCTTCGGGGAGAGGGCTGCAGAGCTCGCGTCCGTGGTTTAGGTACGCTGGCGTGTATCCAGTTGCCTCGTGTTGTGCGGTATTAAATGCATATTGCAATGCGTGAAGATGGCGGTCCCACAACTGGTGGTTTCGCTCCACATGTTGGGCAATCATCGTTTTAATTGTCTTATTTGTGCGTTCCACGGGATTGCAGTGCGGAGCGTGTACGGGTGCCGTGCGTTGTTGAATCCCGAACGACTGTAGTAGACGTTGCGTCTGCCGGGCGATGAATTGTTTCCCGTTGTCTGATATTATTACTTGTGGACATCCGTGGCGGTAGATGATGTGCTCCGTTAGCTTCTGTACGACGGCGGGGGCAGTGGCGCGGCGGAGTGGGCTTAATTCTATCCATTTGGTGAAGCGGTCTTGCATCACCAGTAGCCAAGTGTGCCCATTGGTGGAACGTGGTAGTGGTCCTACCAGGTCCACTGTGACCTGCTCCCATGGGGCTTTCACGGCTGATGCGTGCATTAAGCCGGCCGGTCGCATCTGGCTGCTTTTATGCGCCAGGCAGTTCCGGCAGGAGCGTACATATCGGGTCACGTCGGAGAACATGCCCGGCCAGTAGTATAGCCGTGCGGCGAGCGAGTGTTTTAGCTCCCAAGTGCCTGGCGGTCGGGTCGTCGTTCAGACGGCGGAGAATCGGGAGTCTCTGATCTCGGGATACACATTCCTTCCACTGTTCTTTAGACGGTGTCTCCTTAAAGTCGTTGGAATGTAGGATGTGTCGGAAGAGTCGTCCTCGGCGGATTTCGTATTCTGGGTGCTCCTCAGATCGTTCGGTGACTTTGCGCATCTGGCGTGTGTACCATGGGCAACGCATCTGGCGGACGGCGTTCACCTGTGGTCGGCGAGAGAGAGCATCCGCTACGCGATTCAGGCTTCCGCGGCGATATTGTACGTCGAATGTGTATTGCTGGAGTTCCAAGGCCCAACGCCCTAGGCGGCCGGTCGGTGAGTCCATCTTTTGGAGCCACCGGAGGGCTTGGTGGTCCCGATGTGTGGCAGCGGGTATGCGTCTCGTTCGGTTACCTCGTTTACCTTCCGAAAATCGATACAAAAACGGTGTCTCCCATCTTTTTTTCGCACGATGACAACGGGTGAGCTCCAAGCGCTGTTGGACGGTTCAATAATTTCGTCTGTTTCCATTGCGCTGACTTCTTCGTCGATGATGCGCTGCATCGCGGGGTTTCGTGGTCGGTAACGTTGTTTGATGGGGATATCCGTTTTTGTTCGTATTACATGTGTAATTCGGGTGGTTGGTCCGCGTATATCCTTAAACTTCGCAAGTTCGAATGTTAGGAATTCCTGTAATTCCTGCTCCTCAGTTGCGGTGCGAGGTACGAGGCCGACGGTGATTGGCCATGTCCGGCCGTTTTTGCACGTGTTAGCGGGTGGGGGCGGCAATGTAAGGCGAAGTCGGGCCCACAGGTCGGTGCCGATGAGCATCGCACTCTCGAGCGTTGGCAGGATCCGGAACGTGTGTCGGATGTATCGATTGTGGAGGCGGATGGGTAATATGACTTGGCCCGGGGTCGTAGTGGAGGTGCCGTCGGCGAGGTGTATTTCCTCTTCCGTCTTGATAAGTCGGATTCGGACTTGCTTGGCAAGACGGGCTGTCTCGGCGTTAATAACGGAGATCTCCGAGCCGGTGTCTAGTAAGGCCTGTAACGCATGCCCCCTTAGCCGGATGGACAGGTGAGGCCGTGGGGTATAATTTATTTTGGGGTAATTTCGGGCCGGGGAGTAGCGTCGTCCCCGGCCACTGCAGCGTTTCCCGGATACGGATGGCAATCCCTGGTGTACACGCCGTCCTTCCCGCATTGCGAGCAGAATTTTTTGGCGGGCCGTTTGCAGTTCATTCTGTGGTGTCCTCGCTGCTTGCAGCGCCAGCAACAGTTTCATCGGTCGTACGTGGCTGCTATAGTAGCAGTGGTGTTGACCGCGCGCTTTTCCGCTCGTATTTCTTGCCTTGGGCCTTCTTAAGATCTTCATATTCGGCGGCTTGGTCCATTAAATCGGCCAGATCGGTTTGGTCACCCAGGCGGACGAAAAATTTATATTCTGTCCGCATGTTCTCGTATATACGGTCTACTTTTTCTGCGGTGGTGTATTGTCCGGCTCGCTGCATCATAGTTAATAGTTCGGTTAGGGTGCACGCCACCAAAACCCGCAAAACCCGAGTTGAGTCTCTGCTGGCCCGAACCTGAAAATCCTGACGAGCACATCCGGCAAAACTCACTATCCTTCCGATTATCGAAAGTCGAACCGTTACAACAGTAACTGTTATTTAACGTAATAGTATGTAATATTCTTTCTGTAGAATATGTACGTAATATTCTTTCTTACCGGCTCTGAGAAGGGCCAGTAGTATCTACGTCCTAAAGCCTTTCACGCCATTGTAGGCGTGGACAAGTCCTGGTAAGCCTGCGGAGTCCTAACGTCCTGGAGTGCGTGAGTCCTTAACGGCGGATGTTTTTTCTTCGTGTGTCGGTGGTATGTTGCAGGATTTCCAATTGCAACTCTGTGTCGCTCGTATCCTCCCAGACGTGGTCGAACCTCGTGAGCTTACTGCAGGCTGGCATTGCGTGCCTCTCGTGACTCTGTCTAGTCTCCTTGGAGAAATAGGTAACGGCGATAATAGCTGCGAAGGCCAGATCAGCGAAGTGAGCCTCTTCACTAATTCCAGACTGCTAGACTGCTTCTCAGGAGCCTGGTGAAGCATGGTGGCGACAGTTCCAATGGAATAAGCTTCCACTGCGAGTCCTCCTGGGACGTTGTCCTCTACAGTGTCCTCCAGAATGCAACATTTATAATATGAAATACATATTTAAGAAAAACAACAGAACGCAATATGAAGTACAAAAAATACAGAACACTGCGTGCCATTTTGTTAAGATAAATTCATTATTCTTTTATTCAATCGTTTGATTATAACAACAAAATTAAACTAAAATAATCAAACTCATATTCTGTAACAACTGTCAACAAATTATTGCAAATTATTGTAATACACGCAAAAATACACGCAATATATGTCAGTTAAGATATTATTATACAAGAAGCCTTGTTCATCTCCTAAAAACAGAAAATCTTTAATTCTTTTTATTTTTACTAATACTAAACATGAAATTGTGACGATACAACATTAATATCGTCAATATTGTAAATAGTACCAGCGAGTACCAGCGCCCGCACCGCGCGCGCACCGCGCCACACGTAACGCGTTTCACCGAACACCAGGCCGCTACGCGCGGCCACCACTCCGAAACCGAGACGCGGAGTATAAAACAGCCCGGCGTGAAGCGATCGAGGCCAGATCCATTCCAGTCGTAGCACGGGTGTTCTCGGCTACGGCCTTTTATACCAGATCTTCAAGAGTACAGATGTTCTCGGCTCTTTTTCCGAATCCGGAAGACACGATGTTCTCGACCTTCATCCGCACCAAGAGGAGCTCCCTCCGTTGCATTGTCTGCTTCGCTACGGCACGCGCGGTATAATCCACTGACATGTTGAGATAAGAGACAGGCGAGAAGAAATAATTTAAATGACTTTTATATTTAACATGACATGGAATAGTAGAAAATAATATTTCTAACTAGTAAGGAATCGCAGACATTAAATAACTTATAATAAACATTGCGACGACGAGGTTGTCTCCGGGATCGCCGAATTCCGCAAGAGCCCGTTCACAATTGTAGACCGTACGATTAAAGCGATACGCGACGATTTAAAGAGCTTATTACGCGAAACGAAAAATAGATCGTACGTGAAGACGGAGCGATATGTGAAATGAGAACTCTAGACGATGCGCGAAACGAAGACGGAACGATACACGCAACGAAGACTATAGAAAGAGCTTATTACGCGAAACGGAGATGAGACGATACGCGCTACGAAGGCTAAACGATACGCGAGACGGAGGCGAGACGGAGACGAGACGACACGCGCTATCGCGCTATAAGGAATTCGCTAGCAAAAACGAGACCACGCGATAGCATGAACGAGATGATACACGATGACGAAGACTGCGCGATACACGATGGAATGAGCAAGACAATACGCGACAAAGGAACGATTTTGACACGTAACGGTAATACTTAAGACAATGGGCGCTAGGCGCGAATAATCGCACCACTCTAATATATTTCGTTAATCGCAAAATTAGTCCGGCCGCTCCCCACTCAGTATGTGGCAGAAGAGCGTGATTCTTTTACTTTGGTCGGCAGGGTCTGAGAGAGAGAAGGTCAATAAGCACAGCACAGTATTCAGTAAAAATAAAAGACAAAAGTATATTTGATAGAGAAAGAAATAAAAGCAATATAAAGCATAGAGAAAGAAGTAACAGGTATTGAAGAGAGTCGAATACGTGACCTCAGATAGACATTCGAACTCGGCGTGGTGTTTTCCGCGAATACAAGATTACGTTTTTAATCTTTGATATAATTCCGGACGCAAGACGCTTAATCCGCCGCTGACTCGCGGTCGGTGTAATCAACATACGATTTCACAACGCGATCATTTACGGAACGAAATAAAGTATCAAAAGGGACACGACAAGAGGTGCTGTCAAGGGACGGCTGCCTGCGAGCCGCGGATTCGCACCACAAACGACACGGCCGCAGCCCGCGAACAGAATGCGCAGTCCTGACTCGACACGATATCCGTTCCAATTACAATCTTTAATACGCGGTAATTACAATCTTTAATACGCGGTAATTACAATCTTTAATACGCGGTAATTACAATCTTTAATTACACGACGACCTATAACATCCGACGCACGACAATTTACCAGATCCGACACAAAACAATTTACAAGATCCGACACACGACAATTTACTAGATCCGACACATGACAATTTACAAAATCCGACACGACAATTTATCATATCCGACACACGACAATTTACAAGATCCAACACACGACAATTTACAAGATCCGATACACGACACAATAAAGAAACGCTACCATACATAAAACGACTGTCGGTTCGCGATTTCTCTGGGAGTTTATTCACCTGCACTACCCGGGGCAGGCCAGCCTCATAACGATAATTTTCTAAGAAGCTCCGACTTAGCTCCGCTCGCTCCGAATCACCTGCGAGCTCAAGACGCGGAAGAGGCTTTGGCCCTACCCAGGGCTTACCGCACTAAATGGCTGGAATGGTGGCTTACAAGTTGTTCGCTGATCGAGATCGCCGCTCGGTGTCGTCCTCACCAGTTGGTTGCTCGCCGAACAGTGGCTGCCGTCGGCGCTCGCCCAGGCCCCTCGAGTTCTGCGTCGATCTTTGGCGCATCCCCTCGTACGTGAGGCGCCCTCGCTCGATCCTTACGGCATCCTTAGATTGGAATCCATCTTGTCATGAGTATTTCTCATGACAAAGGAGTCAGCCCGGAAACGCGCCATATAGCGATCAATTTTCGCTTATCGCGGTCGCTCAACGGTACGAACCATCGCGATAAGACAACACCCACTTGAAGGTTGCAGTCACCTCTTCTCCGGAAGTAACTACGACTTTACTGACCAGGTCGGTGCTGACCGGCAGAACCTGGTAACAAAGTGCCGAAACGCGCTATATATGCGACGCGCGGCGGAACAACGGGCGATTCTCGTTTGATGAGCCGACACGCGAGATGCGGTTCCGTAAAATAAAGTTACGCAAGTGTAAACCAAGAAGGATAATTTATTGAATAAAAGTGGTTTATATCAACGATTACAGTGTTGATCCTCTTCGGCCCACCAATCCCAATCTCCATGTCCGCTCCGGTGGCACTACATTTGGTAGCAGCGGTGGGAGACTGATTGAGACTGGATGGGCCCTGAAGACGCCGACGCCTGGTAATCTGTAATAAACAAGAGTGGATCAATAAGAGGCGACGTAGCAGCCAAGGAGCACAGCGTAAGTCCGATCCAGAACGAGGAAGCACCCGGTAGACTAGCCAGAGAGCAGATAACAGTGCAACCTGAGACGACGTTGACCTACCGCACGACAATCCGCCAACTCCAAGCAGAGTATCTACAGCGAGACTACAACGATACGTTTTGCGCCGTTAATGTAAGTCCGTAAAATCTCATTGTAAACTTGCGAGCGAAGCGCTTAAAATAAGCAAGTGCGTTAAGACGAATGTCTAGCGAAAGACACACGCGTAACAAACAGTTCCCGAATTCAATACCGCGAGAACCAACCGAATTAACGCCAATATAAATCGCGAGTAAAGCGCTTGCGACTATACGCGATAGCGTAGACTCTTAGTCAACGAGAATTCGAGCGACGAAAGCCCAGCAAGTGTACCAGTAAACGTAATTACAGAACGCAAGTATCCATACGACGCGAACGATTACAGTCTCATCGCGCAGAATAACGATAACGTCGCGAATTTAAGAGTAGAACAGATTAACGACCTTAGACGCTCAGACTCATTTGACGGAAGCTTATTCGGACTTAACGACGTACTTTAAGCACTAAACAGCGAAATGGCACATACGCTAGAACGCGCACCAGAAGCTCCGATATACAGCGAAATAGACGAAGAAATTCTACGTTTAAGAAATTCACTATCACGAAACGACGAAGCAGGACCTTCGAGAAGAATCACATTCGCTGACCAACGAAAAAATGTTTTAATACGCGAATTGCTGCAAGAAATTCGAGAGTTACGAATGCAATTGGTAGGACCGCCAGTAAACGAACACGGAAATCGTGACAATGGACGACGAGAAACTTTCGGACAGTCGAGTCACCCGTTGGATCCTACATACGGAAGAACACACGAAGATGTGCGTAATCAACCGGGACTTTCATTCGGCTTCTTAACGTTGAAGGAAGCAAGAAATATGGTACCGACAATCGACGGCGAGTCAAAGGATCGCGTGCGAGAGTTCTTCAATGCGGCAAATTACGCGATGAAGAATATTCATCCACCGGATGAGCAAACGCTTTTAGAAGCTATACTTTGCACCAAATTTAAGGGAAAGGCAATGGTGAATTTTCACACACGAGATGTGCGCAGCTACGAACAACTCAGACGCGAAATAGAAATCGAATACCTAGGCAAGCAAAGCACCGCGCATCTACAAATAGAATTTAATTCGCTCAAACAAAAAATGGGAGAAAACGCGCAAGATTTCGGACGTAGAAGTTCTAGCCATGGAATTATTTGAATCCATTGAGGATGAACAGAATCACACGGCCGAGCAGCAGCGTGCAATATTAGATAACGTCAAGTTACAAGCGTTGCACAATTATCAAGTAGGATTACACGACAATATTAAATTGTTGGTCCGTTCGCAACGATATCGCACTCTACAAGAGGCGATAGCCGGAGACAGCGCCGAAGAAAAAATAAAAGGCCCAAATCAAAGGAGCAGCCAACACTTACTTACCCAGAGGAAAAACTGACGCCGGATGTGCGCAAGCCACACGATACTCCACGATCCAGTGTCACAAATATGGAAATGTGCTGGACTCTGCATGGACGCCCCAAGAAAACACAAAGACGCCCTCAGAAGTTGAACAGCAAGAAGCAGGAGCACACTACTGCGCTCGTGAAAAAAACAAAGAAACGAAACGAAAACTCCGACTCTTCATCCAGCAGCAATGAGGAAAGCGAAGAAGAAGAAACGCCAAGGAAGAAATCATCGCGACCAACATGAGAATACAAGGTGACGCAAATAAAGGGAAAATCGATAAAAACGGGTCTAGATTTAGAACTCTACCCATACAAGAAACAAAAAGAGATAAAACGAGTCTCTTGCTGATATCGGAGCGACGCTCACCCTAATAAAATTACGGAACCTAAAAGATGAAACGCCAGCGAAGAGCGCATGGTCCTAACAGGAGTTACATAAAATTCACACTATCGGGAGAATACGAGCGACAATACCTCTAGAACACCGAAGAATTCGTCACACAATATACGTAGTGAAGGACTCCTCAATAGAATGCGAAGGGATCTTAGGGATAGACTTTCTTCAAAAGTAAAAAGCTAAATGCGATCTCAAGAGGCAACTTCGCATAGGCGACGAGATATTTAAACTCCGACCTTACACGACAGTAATATTAAAATCACGTAGTGAGACAGTGGTGCGAGCGACAACTGATACACAATGTGTAAGAGTAATGAACTCAGAAGAGATAATGCCAGGAGTCTTCATCGGAAATTGTTTGGTAAAACCTGAGGAGGGCCCAATCAGCATGATTAATGCTACGGAGGAACAAGTAGCAATACCGACGCCACTGATAAGCATAGAAGAGATACCCGAGACCGTCCCCGATAACGCGGACAAGCCCGTGCTGCACATGACGCAACGTGAAGACAAGAAGTCTCCACAAGCACGTAAAGAACAATTAAAGAATTTAATACAAACGGAACATTTAAATGAAGAAGAAAGGAAAGCGCTAGAGTGAATTGCGAAGAATTTTGCGATATATTCTATTTAGAAGACGACGTGTTAACCTGCACCTCGACCGTATCGCATGAAATTAATACTGATAGCGCGCCGGTGAATGTCCGTCCGTATCGCCTTCCTGAGAAACACAAAGAGGAAGTAAATCGTCAAATCGAAAAAATGTTAAACGAAGAAATTATCCGCCCGAGCACTAGCCAGTGGAACGCGCCGATTGGTGATTCCCAAAAAGAGTGACGCTTCAGGAAAGCAGAAACTACGAATAGTGGTGAACTTCAAAAGATTGAACGACCTGACGATCGGAGATTCCTTTCTGTTACCAAACATTACCGACATTTTGGATCAGCTGGGAAATGCGAAATATTTTTCGACCTTAGATCTCGCATCTGATTATCACCAGATAGCGATGAGAGAGAGAGAGACAAGAGCAAAACAGCATTCTCCACACCGTGGGCATTACGAGTTCAATCGAATGCCATTCGGCCTGAAGAACGCGCCGGCGACTTTCCAGCGGTTGATGAACTCCGTGCTCGCC
>JANQDE010000102.1:481280-541382 GCA_037157785.1 Cephalotes varians | reverse complement strand
AATATTTGGATTCTTATGCAATCTTTTGACCATGGATAAAGATGAAATAAAAATAAAAGCTCAAAATTTAGTTAAAATTTATTATAAAGATTTACAAATTGATTTAATTTACRAAYTGGAACARCTTGTTCCAATGATAAAATTACAACTGCAAGGATTATTTTCTAATTTGAAAGTTCGAGAAGAAAAAAGTAATCTTATTTCTCCTTTTAAAGTACTAAACTGGATAGTCGAGAAGCAAATGATTGATGTTTTTCCCAATGTTTACATAGCGCTTAGAATATTTGTAACTATACCAATAGCAAATTGTGAAGCAGAAAGATCTTTCTCTGTTCTTAAAAGAATAAAAAATATGTACAGAGCAGTGATGTTGGACGAACGATTAACATCTTTAACTCGTTTAGCAATCGAATCCGAATTACTAAGATCGATTAATTTTAATGATTTAGTACAAGATTTTGTAAGATTAAAATTAAGAAAAAAAAATTTTAACTAAAAAAACTAAAGAATGTATTTATTTATTTATCCGCTAATCTTTATATGATTCAATTTTAATGTTTATTGTTTTGAATTAAATAACCTAATTATACTGCTTTACCTATAGACAGTCATAGACATGATTACTTTTTTTTAAAAGATTAAAAAGGGGGCCCTTTAAAGTTAAATAGCCCCGGGCCCCTCAACTCTTTAATCCGGGCCTGAGTGCATGTTGACAAGAACTGCTTTATTTTTTTTTGGAACATAAGAACACAATGTAACTCGATTGCGGAAATGCAAATAGAGAAGAATATTCAGGCCGACTCCGATCTTTGCACCTTGAAAAGCATCGTTTCGCATTACGGCGTCTCACTCGTCGGAGTCCCGAATCGAATAGTCTGCGCAGTGTGAGAGAGACGATCGGCGGATGGAACCGAGCATCCACGGAAACTGCCGAACGCATGATTTTTACGAATAAAAGGCGATTTGTCGACGGGAAAATCACTCCGCTCCGGTCAGCAATCCGCATGTTCCCGCTGCGCTAGTGAATCAGAACCTGCACCAAATTCCGAAGTATCCAAGCAAGAACTAGGAGGTCGAGCGTACTCAGTTTCCGCCGAGCGTTCTTGGCAGTTTGTTCGCTGCTCTCCCAAACATCCGATTAAACGACGAGAAAATAGGTATAAAGTTTCCCGCCTCTATCAAGTGTTCTCGGCCGTCGATCCAATCCACACGGTTACGGTAAAAAACTAGAGGATTGAGTGTTTTCCGCCTCCGCTGAACGTTCTCGCACCCCAAGAGTTACGCGCCTCGCGATCTCACGCGTCATTATCACGCACGTCTCGCCACTACCGACCGAGTACAAACTTCGTGTGCGCCCTCAGCGACGCGCCAAAATTAGGCTGGCCAATCGATCTGCAATCGATCGCCCGCTCCTAATAGTTGGCGCCGCTCCACGACACGGCGCAAATTCATCGAATTACGCGACGTCCCGACCAATAGCACGCCGAGTCATTACGCGCGTCGTCAATTTTGTGTAATCATTGTAAATTAAACGTCACAAATCGCCATCATCTTTTGTCCGAATAAACTCATTGTCGTAAAACCATTGCATCGTATCGTATAATCCTTGCAAGTAATCGTCACCACCACCGCCTTATGACCGAATGAACTCACTGTTATAAATCCACGCCTTCTATCTCATACTTGATTTAAAATGAATTTAATTCTTTGTTATGTTATTTCTGGCTAACTTCTTTCTTTTCCCCGACTGCTATCGATCCCTAAATCCGCGAGCTATACCGTGCGTTCGAGAGCATATTGTTGTTTTAGTTTTATTTTTTCCGGAATATATATTTTTATTTTTTTTCAATGTGCCAACGACAAATTCCAATTCCACGACAACAAATGTTCTGCTTGAGAGAAAGCGTAGTGAAAAAATTGTTCATTGTAATATTTTTTCCCGATCTTCGATAAAGCTAAATCTTTTACGACTTTTTCGTCTTGATTTAACTCACGACCAGCTTCACTTTTTCCACAACTATCCACATAATGAATATAAATTCTCGGCATCATAGATCCATCAAATTTTCATTCCATATTTTACAGGCTTCAATGGAATGTACTGCATAAATTTTGTTCATCCTCGATATGAGAAAAATTGTTCGTCCACGATCAAGCATTCTGAGAGTCTGTGTAATTTCGACAAATTCGAATTGAGCATTATCCACAAATCTCATATTGGAGCAGCCTTGTCCTCTTTGATGCGTGTTGTTCGGGTATTGGAATTGTCAAATTGAATGAAGTATGTTCCAAAATCGATTAATTTTCATCGTTGCTCGACTGTGCAGTGGATACGCAGTTGACTTCCACATGTCAATCGTGTGGTCAATATTCGAATTATTAGTACCAGACATAATGAGAATTCCCAGAAATGCGTATATTTCTTGGCGTCACATTCTGCCACATTCTGCCTACGAGCTGCTTTTTTTTGGAATATTTTTTATATTCAGCAGTTGCTTTTTTATTCGTGTAACGCACAACCATATCAATCATCTCATTAAGAAAATAAACTTGAATGTAGCAGAGATAGATGTTTCTGTATTCTGATAGTAGACCACACCTCTGACGTACAATATTCCGAACTGATGCTTAACGCTGAATCGAAGTTGATGTTCACTCTGTTTTATCTTTGGCCACGAAAAACGCAAAATTTGAAGATAGATCAGATTGTTCAGATTCTGTCCTCTAATTCTTCAATATCTTCTTCTAGCTCTACTTCGCTGTTTCGATCTCCCATAGTCTCTTCACCTTCAGAAAACTCACCACTGCATTCATCAGACATTGGAAATCATTCTTCGTCTTCACTGTCTGATAGAGATTTTTCTGCACCTGATTCCGATCCTAATAATTTTTTTAAGTATGCTGTTCTTTCTGCTGCTGTCAATCTACAAATAAAATATTGTAAAATACATTATTATTTGATTTTTATATCAACAATAGTTTTTTATATTGAAAACAAACTTCATATAACTTTATCTTGCAAATTCTTCTTCCAACAATTCTTCATTGTGTTATCAATTTATTTTTCATAAATTTTACTGAATTTTGTTCACAAATATTTCACTTCGACTGTTCTAATATCCGCACCAACTCTCACTTTGAAATGATGCAGCTGAAATAAAAATTCTAACTGCTATTTGATTTCTGGACGCTATTTGTACCTGGAGATGGGATTTCCTGTTTCATACTTAATCTCTCCTCAAAGAACTTTAGAAATTCCGGTTTTCATAACGAGACCCTCCCCACCTCCCAAACTATTTTACTGTGAGGCTTGTTGAAGATACTATAGAAAAATCTCGTGATAGCAGTATGGATTGCGTATATACCTGCAATACCCAGTACCCGGTTATTGAATGACGTTGGTAATTCCGGTAATTGACAGAAAAGTTAAAGAAAAAAATAAATTTTAATTATACATTTCTATCTTTTTCATAACATTTGTTGAACAGAATTATCACAAATATATATCTATTAACATTCAATATTCATAGTTCATCACAAAAAGTTTGTTCGCATCGCAATGCCCCAACATGCTCCATTTTATAATATACATAATATAATACTATAGATTGGAGTGTGTTGCAGCATGTTAGGGTATGCGACGCAAATAAACCTAAAGTATCAGTTCCCATACGAGCACAGAAGTCAAGCAACATGAGATAGGGTATGGGGTTTGGTATGGGTAACCGCTTGGTTGGAATAACATCGTAAAGTTCTAATAAACTTTTTGTAACATTTATCGTAATATTTTTATGATAAATATTTTTAGATCTATGATCTGTTAAATTTAAGAGCACAAAAATATTTCTAAAATATTTTGAAAAATATTTATAAAATATTCGAACAAATCTTATAAATATTTTGTAAATCTTTTATAAATATTATGCGCTGTCTAGGATATATATATATATATGGGTCCGGCGCGGGTCCAAGTCAAATGATTGATCCGTGCTAGCGAAGAGGAGAGTGCGATGGACGTCGATTGAGAGAATCTCCGTCAAGTCCGGGTCTAAGCGCTCCCGCCCCGAGGAATCTTTCGAGGAAGACGCAACGGACGAGGGCTGGTCCCTCTGAAGCGCGCGGGCGCCTGCAAAAGGACGATGAACGGGGCCTTTCAAGGATCCGTCCCCGATCATCGAAGAAATGAATGGAGATGGCCTTCCAGAGGGAGATTCCCCCATTTCGGAATGTGGACCTAATCCTGGTGGCGGATAAGCCGAGAGTGCGGCGCGGTGAGCTGCCCCCGTGCGATGAGGAGAGCGACTCCGTCGGGGCTCGGTCGACAAGGAGCTTCATGTCACGCGGATCTGGCGCGCAAAAGCCACGAGGAAGTTGGCGGCGTGCGACGCTAGCCAAACCGCTGTCCTGTCGCTGCAAGTTCTAGATAGAGTGGACAGTGCCAGGAAGTGGAAACCTGTAGGGGGGATCAGTTTCGACCTCAGAACCAGCGCCCACGTGGCGAGGCAGGCGTGTCTGTGTCAGCGCGTCTGGCGATTTGGGGTGGACGAGGCGACTAACGCTGCTCTTGCGCAAGCAAAGACTAAGGTACTTAGCCTAGAGGAGGAGAACCGGCAGCTGAAAAGCCTGCACAGCGTGACAGACGCCGGTCGGAAGTACCTTCTTATGAGGATACGTTCCAAAGAAGTGTCTCCTGTTGAGTCTCCGGAATGTGCCAGTAAAGGCACCAAGAAGAGACTCGCGGAGAGAGGGGGGAACCCGCCTTCGCGTCCCCCGTCGGTAGTGGCGGGGGCTAAGGTGGACCCCTTCATACCAGAGGTGGTAATGGGGAGCCCGGCTCGGAAGGAGGTTGAGCAACGCTCTCTCTCCCCAATGGTCCGCTTCGCTGCGGCGAACCTCCAAATCATGGGGATTTTCGCAGATATGATGGAGTCCCTACGGAGACTGGAGCGGCGACTCTTGGCCCTGGAGGAGTGGCTCCGGCCTGCCGCGGTGCCCCGTCCAGAGCGAAACGAGTCAGGGTGAGAAAGCGGAAGGAGAAGACTCAGCCCCAATCCGCACGGGCTTCTAAGCCCGCTTCGGAGGTGCACTCAAGACCTTTGGATAAGGCGGCACAGGGGAAGACGCCGGGGATTCGCGCTGAAACGTCCAAGCGTCCAAAATTTGCTCATTTCTGTTTCTGACGTCGTCACGATAAGATCATACACATTCACCAGACAACATTTATTCTCAATTAAAATTTGGATGATTGCAAAATTATCTGCTCTCATATTGATTGACGTACACATTCATTTTATCGCACGGACACTTGTACTTTTATAAAAATAACTAAACCACGAGATTTTCACTATGGAACGAGAAATTATGGTTCAACATAAATCACGACGATCTTCTGAAAGAGATATCAGATCATAATCGAGAGCTTAGAATTCAAAATTTAATCCGTAATTATTACTATGTACTGTTATACATATGTTAGCTGATCTTGGCATTGATCTTGTCCTTCGAAATTTGTTATGTTTATTTTTAACATTATTTTATAATTGTCATCACATGTATTTACAAGACAGTGATGCGCTATTGCTTATGTTTCTCTCTTATTTTATTTATTTAAACTATTACAAATAATTCGGTTACAAATTTGATATACTTATAATCGGGAGACAGAATGTTTATTCACTCATGTTAGATTTTTTGATCTTTTAATGTATATGGTATCACTGAGGAAGATTGAGTACAATCGAAACGTTTGATTAATTCTTAGATGAAATTAAAGTGTCATTCATTTTAATTAGTAGTTGATTATTTTATAAATAAAAAACACCTACTTTGGCTCGTTTTTGGTCGTTAAGTTTATGATTTGCCATTGCAAGATATTTCGAGCGCATCTTAATTTATTTTTAAAATTATTTAATTAAAATAAATTAAATAAAAAATTTATATAAAGAAATTTTGCGCACTGCTAAACTGAATAAGGAAAACAATAAAAAGAATTTAAGAGAGAATGCGCCAAGTATTTTTACATAAATTTTTTAAGATTTTAAATATTTTTTTGAAAAATAGTTTATATATTAATAGATAATGCAAATTTGTAATTTGTTATTTTTTAAGGAGAATTAACCCATTAATGCCTGAAATTTAAAAAATCTTTACTCATTTTGACCTCAATGGTAAAGTTATTTGAGATGGAAAAAATTGGTCAAAACACCTCTATCAGGGGTTTTTGGGATCGCTCTTTCGAATGCCGCCATCAGAATTTAATTTTATTCACAAGGAAATTAAATATGGCGTCTATAACCTAAAATTACGTCAAAAAATTGGGATTTTTTTTCTTGTAAGCGAACCAGCAAGATTAAAATGCCTCTGAATCACACTCAAAGCTTTTTCATCGGTGCACAAATGAGTTAAACTTTCGAAAGGTACCATTTAGTAATAAAAAATTCAATATGGCGGCTTCAAAATGGCGGTATAATCACGAAAAAGACGTAAAATCAAGATGAAAACTTTTTGAATAATGCATTTTTGTAGTCGCCCAATTTTTATGAAAAATTATACTCGGAGGTTTTCAAAGTCACTGATTTCGAATCCATTATCAGATTTTCAAAATTCAATATGGCGGATCCAATATGGCGGAAAAAATTAGAAAAAACTTTGGATTTTCGTAAAAGTGAGTATACTAGGGTGTTTGAGTTCGCTGTAAAAAATTATACTCAGAGGTTTTCAAAGTCACTGATTTCGAATCCACTATCAGGTTTTTAAAATTCAATATGGTGGATTCAATATGGCGGAAAAGAATCGAAAAAAATTTCTGGAAAAAAATATGCTGGATTATTTTACCTCAACTAGCACATAAAAGTGGTGTAAAGAATCAGACAGTTATAAATTATTTTGAAATACACAAAATATATCCCAATATAATGAAGTATGCATATCCTTTCATTATTACAAGATCATACATCGGTAGTGTGCATTCAGTTGCAAGAGCTCAATAGTGTTTTTCAATTCTTATCCAAAATATTGAAAGTCATAAAAAATTTTGTCAATCTGATAGTGGATTTGAAATCAGCGACCTCGAAAATCCTCAAGTATAATTTTTTACAGCGAACTCAAATACCTTTGTATACTTATTTTTACGAAAATCCAAAGTTTTTTCGATTTTTTTCCGCTATATTGAATATGGAAATCTGATAGCAGATTCGAAATCAGCGACTTTGGAAACCCCTGAGTATAATTTTTCATAAAAATTGGACGACTACAAAAATGCATTATTCAAAAAGTTTTCATATTATCTTGATTTTACGTCTTTGTCGTGATACCGCCATTTTGAAGCCGCCATATTGAACTTTTTATTACTAAATGGTACCTTTCGAAAGTTTAACTCATTTGTGCACCGATGAAAGAACTCTGAGTGTGATTCAGAGGCATTTTAATCTTGCTGGTTCGCTTACAAGAAAAAAAAAATCCCAATTTTTTGACGTAATTTTAGGTTATAGACGCCATATTTAATTTCCTTGTGAATAAAATTAAATTCTGGCGGCATTCGAAAGAGCGACCCCCAAAAACCCCTGATAGAGGTGTTTTGACCAATTTTTTCCATCTCAAATAACTTTACCGTTGAGGCCAAAATGAGTAAAGATTTTTTTAATTTCAGGCATTAATGGATTAAAATTATTATCATTTGATATAGAACATAGTTTTGTACAACAGCATTTTCTTGAGAAGCACATCCACTTGGCGTCTTTTTCAATTTTTTAAATTTTGTAACGTAAAATATATCTGCACTTGTTTTTTTTCTATAATGTTTAGCAAATTATAATAAAACATTATTGATTTTTGTTTTCTCTTTTGATCATAAATGATGATAAGATTCAAGGGAAATAAAATCTTACTTGATTAAACGAAAATTCAAAATTTGGGATTTTTAAATGGATCTGTGTCATAAAATAAAGGAGTTTAATAATTTATGATATCTGTTTTTATCTTAGGCCTTTTTATCATGTCAGTACATATCGTACATAATATGCAATCGTACATAATAAAAGGATGATGGTCGATGGTCACAGCTTTGTTTATGGATTTTCAGAAAAAAATTAATGTAAGATTTTGAAACACTATTTACGTTACTTACATCTCTTAAGTATTAAAACAAAATATTATTCTTGAATATATCGTACAAATAAGTTACTTATTTAATTTTAAATATTATTTAATTTTAAATAAAACTATAAAAATGTGAAAATAATTACCCCTAAATGTGATAATTAATCCTTCGTTGATTATCACACGTTCCAGGATTGACAATAATCATATATTTAGAGATCTTCTTGTCATAATGTAACGGTAACTGATATTAAATTTTTAGTGGCTTGTTGGATAATAAATTATATATTTTCATTGCTCTAATGATTTTCAAAATAATATCAAGCGGAGTTTTATCTTTATCTGTCTTCTTTTCTTGTTTTCATAGCATAATTACAATCTGACCTATAACCTCTGAACGACTGTTCAAGCTGGTGTTGTCCAAATGGAAGACTTGGATAGTTTTCTTGAAAAACAGGTAGATAGGCAAAGAAGAGGCACATACATAAACCGCGCTGAGCGCGTGTATGTATCCCATCTATTTATTTTTCGGAAAAGCCGCGTTTTCCATCTGGTGGTGACAACTAATACTGGCTTATTTAAGACAATCTACCCCACATAACATTTTTCAGTAACAGACATTATATTCACTAATTTCGTTGCAATAATGAATAACTAATTACAGCAAAACTTATCTAAAATATGCCATTTTCTACAATCATGAAATCGCGATTGGTAATGCCAAAAACTAAAAAACAAAATAAAAAATAAAAAAAATTTACCCACTAACTTCATTTTTTTAAAGTTGTAAGTAATATACGCGATACTTTTGATGCAAACCATACACAACATATTAATATTACGTTAGTAATTAACAATATAAAAAAGAGAATTTTTTTATTTATATTGATTGAGTTATAAGCTTTTTGACAACCAACTTTGGTTTCCTCTATTGAATGATAAATGTGCAAAACAATGTATTATGAGGGCTGTATGATAATGACCCATGTTAAAGAAAGAAACGTATTTTTTTTTTTTTTTTTACTTTTCAACATAGTCTCCTTTTAGCTCGATACACTTAATCCAACAATATTCCAACATTTTTATACCATCCAAAAAATATGATTTGTCAAACTCCTCAAAATAGGCCTCTGTTTCGGCAATGAATTCATTAAACCAATATATGATAATAGTCATCGAAGGTGCATAGTCCTTATAAACGGCATGCAACTTCACTTTGATTTCCTCACACGTCTTCCCATCCAAAAAAAGGAATCGAATCACTGATATTGCTCTTTTTCCATTATTGCAAACAAATGCGAATTTATCCACTTTCAACAGTTGTCAAAACAAAATTACTCGATAAATCTGTCTGAAATTTTCTGTTCGAAAGATGACATTAAACGATGGTTGAGAGAGAGAGAGAAAGAGAGAGAGAGAGAGAAAATTAGTTTATTGGCCCACTATGAAGTATACAGCCATTATACATTAGTTTGCACGCTGTACAATCTTGCTTTATCCTAAGTTACTATGACGTTTAAAGAATCTGGTCTTAGAAGGAGAGAATAAGTAATTGAACAAACTCACAAACGGATCTAATCTTAAAAGAAATGACAGAATTACTGACTGATATGAAATATGATAAATAAACTAAGTAAAATAAGATAACATTTTCTTTCATACAAAATTAATAGCAGAAAATTAACGAATCGCAAATATTAACCCTCTATGAGCCGAATTTTTTTCTTAAGTATAAAAAATGTATTTATTTAAAAATTTTAACATTAAATTAAAATTAAACTTAAAAATTTATTTATTTAAAATTTTTTTATTTATTTATTTATTTATTTATTTATTTATTTCATAGGTTGATGGTGCCAATCGTCATCAATATTATTATTGATTATCTCAAAGACATTATATAATTAAGATGTATACGTCATCTTGTGAAAAAACTAAAATTATTGATGTATTAGAATGTTACCTGAAAGTTACACGGACCCATAGAGGGTCAATAGATAACTCAAATACAAGGTAATACGGATTATCCATAAATTGAATGGTAATACCCTAAATATTAAATTAACACTTAAGTTGCATCTTACTTATAAATTTTTTGCGTACATAACCAGCCATTATCTTTACACCCAATTTATTTTAACAATAAACTTAAATATCTATCTTACAACTTACAGTAAATTTCGCAATAATCTCTAGTACCTCCTCTTTCATTTTCCTCTCTAATATTTATGGGGGTTTTTATCTTCATTTTATCGAGTTTCTTAATCATAGTTGTTCTTTCGTTATTATATTTGGGACAATTCCAAAAAATGTGATTAATTCCTTCCGGGCTTTGCCCGCAGGAGCAAAGATCGTTATCAACTATTTGAAATCTATACAGACTACTCTTAGTTGAATTATGACCACTTCTTAATCAGTTGAAGGTTACAATTGGTTTTCGACTCAATTTACTTTTGAAAAACCAAGGTCTACGCGATGAAATATGATAATGCTGAAAGAAGAAGGTACACTTATTTGTTCACACGCTCTAGTTATCAAGGAGTTTTCGTTTTCTTTAAAACACTTCTTCTTAAATATGCTGAAATATCAGAGTACGGAAGTTCCTTTTTTAGAAAGGAACCTTTCAACGCAGTTTTTTTTGCTAACTCGTTTGCTTTGTTGTTATCACAAATGTTCCGATGAGATGGGATCCATACTAATTCAACGTTTTCGTTCTTTTCTTTAGCAATAAATAAAAGTTGATTGATTTCCTGTATTATATGGGATTAGCGTTTAATTTTCCTTACATTTTGAAGTACATTAAGAACGCTTTTACAATCTGAAAAGATTATAAAGTTGTCTAATTCTGAGGAAACTATTTTCTTAACGATATTCAATATCGTGACCGCTTCCGCTGAAAAATTAGATATCAAGTCAAATAGTTTATATTCCTTTTCATTACTGCTCCAACTTGCCATACCCGTTCTATGATTGTTAGAATCAACTTCAGTTTTAGAGTCATCCGTAAAGCTGAAGATGTTACGACTTTCCTTGTCTTGAAACATCTGAAATTTTTCTTTTGCATCTGAGGTTTCTCTGATTGAGTCGTCACTAAGTACATCTATATTAACAATATTAAGTTGTATTTGAAATCGAGTTGATAACACATTGGGATCAACGATTTATGAATAAATTTTTCATAAGTTTGATTTCCTCAAACTTATGCACCAATGTGAGGTTATCGAAGTTGTTTTCATAGATAAAGTGAGTAGAGAGATCGTTAATTTCTTCCAAACATTTTAGTATTGACAAGTTCTCTCGAGCCAAGCATCTAAGAAAAAATTTATAACATAGCAGTTCAAATCTATACTTAATTAAAGGAGTTTTAGATTCGCTAATAATGATATTGACAGGTATGGATGTTCTATATCCCATTGCAAGTCTCAGACATTTTAATTGAATTTTTTCAAGTTTATAAAATAGGCTCTCTTTACATGTGATATGAGAAAAAAATCTCCGTATTCTATTCTTAATCTGATCAAGATATTATATAGTGTTAGCAAAGGGGTCTGCACCCCACCATGTTCTCCTAATACAGCTAAGGATTCTAACGGGGATTTCACACTTTTTAGTGATATAATTAATGTGTGAATTCTAGTTAAGTCGTTTATCCAAAAGCATACCTAAGAATTTTGCATAGAGGGAAGTTTTGATATTAGAATTAACAACTTTAATGTAGTAATTATTCGTTTTCAAATTAGATCTATTAAAAATAACCGGTTTGCACTTCTCAGGAGCTAACATTAAATTTTTTTCGGCTAAGGCATCTGATAGAATTCTGACTTGTTGTTCTAAATTATTTAAGCTTAACTCTACTTGTGAGCTTGCAAAATATAAAGCTAGATCGTCTGCAAACTTTAAAATTTTTACTTCAGGAATTAGTAAGTTATCAATACTGTTAATATAAATAGTGAACAAGGTAGGACTTAATACACTGCCCTGAGAGAGACCTTTGAAAGTAGGACGGGAAATATTGTCAGGACAGTTAATGAAATGTATGTGTCTTTCCGAAATCAAATTTTATATGAAAAATATTATGCTACTCGGTATTTTTAAATCGACTAAATTATTTATTAGGAAGGACATTGTCATAGGTTCCTTTAATATACAAGAATAGAGCTGCCAGATAATTTTTTTTATAGATTTGTTTTTCAATTTCAAATACCAACAGAGCTAGGCTATCAGTACTTGATCTATTCATTCTAAAACCATATTGCGACTTATTTATTATTTGATTATGTTCTAATCACCAAACTAGTCTTTCGTTAATCATTTTTTCAAATAATTTTAACAAACAAGGGGACATGCTGATTGGTCTAACTTTCTTACTATTTGGTTTTAGGATAAAGAAACATAGATATTTCCTCCATTCCTCCGGGAAACTACCAGTATACAATACATCATTATAGATGTCCAATAGAGTTCTTTTAACAAATTCAGAGAGTGTGCTAATGATTTTATAATTTATCTTATCGTATCCCGGGGCTGAGTTTTTATTCACGTTACTCAACGCGACTGTTAGTTCGAAAAAACTAGAAGGAAGTTCCAGAAAGTGATTGTCCTAGTGTATTAAATTCGTTTTAGGATAATTGAATTTGATCTGCAGATCAAATATCTTCAATAGACTCTTTCATAGACTGGATAATTTCTATATTTCCTTCTCCTTATGAGGGAGGTTTTGAAAATTTATTATTAAACTGCTTAATTTTGTTAAATAGCTGCTCTTGCTGTTCCTATTGAGTGTTTCATAGAATTCTAGAAATACTTCCTTTTTTTCCATTTTCAAAAGGATCTTAGTTTGAGCTTCTATTTTTTTTTATATTAAAAAAATTCCTCTTAAATTTGTGCTGCAATAAAAGCCATTTAGCCTTTCTAATTCTTACAGCCCTATCACACTTTTCATTCTACCACAGACCTGATGAATTTTTCTTAGTCTTTCTACAACTGATGTTCTTTGATTACCTTTTTATTATTTTTTTTCTCCATAGATATTTCAATAGCTTTATTAATTTGATCAGAAACAAAAGAATATATATTACGTACTTGAGAGTTAATAAAATCAATAGAGTTGAAGATATTAGAGTTACTTTTCCAGAATTCGTGAAATTTAGACCAATCAATCTTTTTCATATTGTATTTATATTAATATTTCGGGATATACTCAACATTAACGTCTATATTAATAGTAATTGGATAATAATCAATTATCCACTTCCATCTTCCATTCATATATTAGCGCAAGAGAAGCTGTTACGATAGATCAGTACATAACTTGGTATGATAAGGTCTTGAAATATGAGTAAAACTACCACTATTTAGAAAAATAAAATGTTCTGGATCTGTATAGTTATATATAATATTACCGTTGTCAAAGTTTGATGATTACTATCCTATGAGGTATGATGGGCATTTAAATCTCTCCCAATCAGAAATTTATCACTTGTTTTCTTTATCGTGTCCAAAAATGCCGACCATTCATTAACAGAAATATTATTATTCCCTGTCGAAGATCTGTAGCAAGTTATTAGAACTATATTCCCTCTAGACGTTGAAACAATTATCGATCTCACTTCTAGAACTTCCGGGTTAAAATCTATATAAAATCTATATATATATTAATTCTATAGTATTAAATACCAAGTTTTTCCTAACTAAAAAAGCAATATCTCCTCCATTACTACCCAATCTATCAAAACGAACAGTCTCAAAATTATTAATATGAAAAGATGGTTGATCTGGTTTTGAAAAAGTTTCGATTAACATAATAATGTCCCATTCATTAGCGAATCTTTCTAATTCATACACTTTACTTCTTAAACCTCTACAATTCCACTGAAAAACTTTTAAATTAAATCGATTATCCATTAGATTGAGTATTACTGTAGGGCACGTTCTTTTTGCCGCTGGTTTGCCGTATGTCAAGCTCCTTGTTTATCCTAGCATATGTTCTGATAATTTTCGCAGGATCAATCTGAGATTTGCTGAGTTGAGCTCTTTCTTTCTTCTCTGTTGGATGCGCCTCCATACACTTTGAAGTATCCTTGAGTACTGGAAGTTGCGTCAGATATTTCTTGGTTTGGGTTCCAATTTTTTGCCGTTGGCTTGGATTTTTTGCATTATCACTATTGTTTACATTTTTTTGAGATGCAATCATATTCTGTTGAATAGCTACCTCCAGGACCTTGATGTAGCTCCTTGTTTCCAATAAAGTTCTCGCATTTTTCGCTTTTATAGAATCGGCTAGCTTTGTCTTTGGTGTGCGGTTGTTGCCTCTTCTGGCCTTTAATGACTTCATTGTATGGAGTGAAGAGTTTATCCTGTAGATGTGGGAAGTTTTTCGTTCGTGTTCTGATGTTCTTTTGGATTTCTGGGAATACTAATTTCCCAGCATCTCCCATAGATATATTCTCATAAGCCATTAATCTTCTAACTTCATATTCTCTACAATAGACTGGACAGTTTTTGTTAGTGAAAATATGGTCATCCTTACAGTTGGAACATGTTGGGATATTTGAAGTACAGCTTCCATTGTGTTTAAGTTCGGCACACATACTACATTTAGCATTATTTGTGTTGGTGTGGCCAACTTTAAAGCAATTATAGTAAATAACTGGTAAGATCATGTATGGGTCCATTTTGATTTTAATTCTATTTATGTACATTTTGCTAGACAAAATCTGACCTGAGAATGTCAACACGACGGACTTATTAGCCACCCACTTAGAATCTTCTTCCTTTTTAGACGGGTCTCTGTTTCTTCTGTTTAATCTCCTTATTTTTAAAACCTTGAATTCTGACTCAATGATTTCCAAAATTTCCTCTTCCGAAATATCCTCATCGATACTTTTGATTAGTTCTCTTCTCGATAATCTAAAACCAGGGTTGTAGGCTTTCAGATTATTGTCTTTAATATCAGAGTCATTTAGCAATTTATTAGCCTCCAGATGATTTTTAAAGTTAACTTCGACTCTGGATCTAGTTTTACATACATAGAAAATATTTTTATACTTCTTACAAATTAATTTACCCACTTTAAATGGACTTAGGCTTTTAGTTTGGTTTTGATTATAATTATCTGTTGTAACATCAGGTTGGATCCAAATCGTAAAAGGACTTTTGTTATCTTCTAGAAAGTATCTCATTAGTTCATCATGTTAGAGCTTGAAGTTTTGTTAGGTTCTGAATTTGACTGATTAATCTCCGATTGGACTTGAGTCGAATTCTTCTTACGTATTATATCTTCATTGAATTCCCTGGTATTTTTCCTTTTATTGTTACAGACCGTAGATCAATCCATGTTCTCTTCATTTGTGGAAACTTCCATTTTAGTATTGTCCATTGCCACAAGGGGGGGCCACCAAGCTCGCTCACTTTACTCTGCACTTCTAGATTAGTAACCTCTATCTCTTTAACCGAAACCTATCTCAAACTATTGACTTCTAGAACTGCACAATACGTCAGGAGAATGTCTGATGACGTCTCTTTAAGGGCCCAGAAATAATCCAGGAAATAATATAGCTTCCGCTCAACTACGTTAGACCTTCACCTTCATCTATCCAAATATTCTTTAAATGATGATATACAGACTTTGAGTCAGTGACGCCATCAGTTAAACACGGATACTTATCATACAGCTCTAATGTAAAAGAGATAATGATAAAATGCTACAAATATACCGTTTTGATCATAAATCTCCATGCTGAGAATCGAAAAACAATAATAATTCTGAATTTGTATTCATTCTCAGTTTATCTTAAAAGATGTTTACTAAAATGTAATGTCTGCTAAATACAATGTATAACATAGAAAATAATAATATCTAAAGACTAAGGATGTAAGTGATATTGTCTGAAAATATAACAATGCACCCTTAAAATCGTTTCTTGCCGGACCTCCGCCAGGTGCCGTCCTGCCGAATACCAGCTGGACAAGGCGTGTTGCGCCACTATTTTTAATTTATTCAATACCGCGATTGAATCACGCGCATATTATTGCGACGAAATTGAAAGCAATCGACAGCAACCGAGCGGCGTCTCGGCTTGTTTTCTTTTTATCAAATATCATTCTTTTGTTACATCTGACGACATCGAATTCTCTCTTAGGAATCTTCTTTTTTTCCTGACTCTGAAGTGACAAGCTGATCTGCGCTTAACCATTTCGATTATAGGTGATTATAGTCACTTAACGTCTGACGCTTGCTGTGTACTAATGGTGATTATAGTCACCCAACGTCTGACGCTCACTGAGTACGAACGACTTTAGTCATCTGTTTCGTATTGATACATAACTTTGGTAGAGTAGTGTTTATCTTATTTCCATGTTAACTGATTGCTTATTTATTATTCGTTATATATTGTGACGTGACGTTTGGAAACCGCCCGTCACAGAGATTTCTGAATTCCCTGATGGAGGCGGAAGAAGCACCTGCGCTCTCTCGACTCGGAGTGACAAGCGTTTGCGTGCGTTCCCGACTTTTCGCGATATCTTTTTTCTCTCGTATTAAATTTGCTCTATTTATTTAAGAGATCTGCGAGCGTTTAGGATTAAGTGGTTGGTAGCTATTTTTCAATATTTTTATGTACTGCGACGTCTCAACCAGCGTGCCGGCCACCAGAGAAAACTTCGAGTAGAACAACAGTTAAGAAGAAGACAGCGGAATGTCCAAAGGACGGTGTAGAGAGCAGGTTGTATTACTTTTACTGCTATACTCGCTTCCGTTGAACTGTTATTGCCGCCGTTGCGTCTTTCCAAAGTAAGACTTCCAGTCGCCAGACGCGACTAACGAAGGGCAGTCGGATGTCCGAGACACATTATTACGCCACATCGATGGTATACAAAGTGTTAGCGATCTATAAGGCAACGGTATCAAGAAACAGAATCACATCGGTAATGCGTTCACGCAATGAACGCGCAATGAACAAGCTCTTATTTCCCGACAGCTCCTCACTACCGCATCGACTTGGAATTTACGTACACAATAATCCGTTAAAATGATCGTTAATTGCGCTCGAGTAAGAGCGCTCTCACACTACTACAAAGACAACAGAATTTAACTCGTGGCAAAAGGCCCTGTTAATCCCCCACGAAGGTCACCCGAGAAGCGGAGGCTTCTTACTGAACACCTTAGAAAGCCTGCAGAACGCCGGCCATGAGCGGACGCGGGCAATGACCCCGCGAAAGGCACTGTTATCACATTTGAGTTACGCGTCGCAGGATCAACGGACGCACGGCTGTCGCGGACTCGCGCTATTCGCCCGAGTCGCGCTAGAAGGACCTTGGCCAATGCGGAAGCGAAACGACCCCTCGCTAAGTGGGGTGATGATTGCCTGCGACTCTCCTGCAAGAGCCCCGATCGGCATTTGTGCTGTGGCCGCGGAGAAGAATGCCCCGAAGATCTGATTGAACCAGGATTCCAGAGAGCGCAGGAGACCACTGCGGGAAAAGCGAGAGCGAGGGCGAGAGTGAGCTAATGAGGGACCGCGGACAGGCCGAGATGAAGGCAGAATTCCGAGGGTGAAAAGGAGGCCATCGCTGGTGAGACAAGCCGTCTTTGGTGTACAGCCGTCGATCAACGAGCGTATTAGATGGATCGCAAGCGGTAATTTTGCGTATGAGTTTGCTGCCGCTGTTAGCGGCTTTGATTTGTTCTCAACCGTGCCACCCATCCGGTACGAGAGTTCGTATAGAAAGTCGCGGATCAAATGATTACCACAGCCATGTCATGCGTATGCGTTTGTTATGTTGTCTTTTCTTGGTTAATTGTGTTGCGTAGAGGATTGTACGTCTCATCGAGTCTTTTAACATTGTATAGAGTCTTTCGCCGCGAGTTAAATTCTGTTGTTCGTAGTGAGAGTGCTCTTACTCGAGCGCAACTAACGATCTTCAACGGATTATTGTGTGCGTAAATTCTGAGCTGATGCGGTAGCGAAGAGCTATCGGGAAATAAGAGCTTGTTCATTGCGCGATCATGAACGCATTACCGATACGATTCTATTTCTTGATTTTGATACCGTTGCCTTATAGATCGCTAACATCGCTTTGTATACCATCAACGTGACATAATAGTGTGTATCTCTATGGAAAATATATCTGTTATTCTTTTATTGTTACATGAGTGTAATTCTGCTCTCTCTTCCCTCTCGCCATTCCCCGTCCTTGTCGCATCGAACCACCTCCTCTGTTGTGAAACTGAACGGTCGGTTTTTGCCGTCGGCGCCTTTTTTATGTTTAACCAATTGAGAAAAATTAGTGTCGCTATGGAAGCATTTCGTGGAAAAGTGGCACGCTCTCTCGTGCCTGACGCGTTGGACCCTCAAGTATTATTTTAGTTAAATATAACAAAAAACACAATGATCTTAGGTAGCGCTCAGAATTTGCAAAGCAACATTAAATTTACGAACTGGTATAAAAGTGAGATATTGTTAATCAAATAAACCCATTACAATTAAGAGCAAACATATAATTAAATATACAAACGTTTCGACTGCACCACGGTCTTCTTCAGTGAATAAAATAATATAAAATAACAATAATAAGAATAAAAATAATATAAGGAACGAGTTTGTATCTTAATTGTAATCTTATCGTGATAAAGTCACAAACAATATTTATTGTAGTTATTGTTACCGCAATAATATAAATATAAATCATACGCAAGGTTGTCTAGCTTTGATTTGGTCTTGTCATCAGTAGTTTTATGTTATTTATTTTTAGTTCATTTATGTTATTTTCATTATTTTAACTGTAATCTTAACTACTTAATTTTAACTTATTTATTTATTTTATTTTATTCTATTGTGATTTATAAGATCCATTGTTTCGATTACTTATGTTCATCATTTATCTATTTATTTACTTACAGTAATGATAAATGTTAAGATACAAACTCGTTCCTCATATTATTCTTAGTTATTGTTATTTTATATTATTTTATTCATTGAAGAAGACTGTGGTGCAGTTGAAACGTTTGTATATTTAATTACATGTATATTTAATTTAATGTTTGCTTTTAATTCCAATAGGTTTATTTGATTAACAACATCTCACTTTTATACTAGCTCGTAAATTTAATGTTATTATTTTAGTGTTATATAGCGTTATCGCCTCCCCGTGGAAGGGAACACTAAAGATTGGATCATGTCGAAGGTGCCCGACGAAGGTTGCTCGTTATTCGCGAGGGGAGTTCATTTGGATACGGTGCAATTACCCATAGCCACTCACAGCGACCGGTGCCTGGAGATTTTCCACTGTTCAAGCACTATGAATGACTCGTGTCCAATTAAACCGTGTCCAATTGAACATCACCCACTCGCGAGTACGGTCGCAATATATATTTTGATTATATATATTATTCGTTATATGTATTTCGACGCAACTTGAATAAAAAATAATTAATTAATTAATAACTTACATTACGCGACAAAGAATTAAAAATCACGTTCTCTAATAAAAGTGCTTCCGTATTAGGACTGTCTCGTACCGTGATAGCGCATTTGGAAGGCCGTCTTATTGAAAGGCAATTTGTTTCATGGCCCGAACAGAAACTCAAACCTTCAAATTAAAAGTCTGATACTTTACCGATTGAACTATCCGGGCGATCAATTTGAAAGAGAGAAACCACCGACAGTGATAGCATGAAGGCATGAATATACCGCCTCATAAAATCCGAACTCATAAATGAACTCAAGACGTTAGGAATTGAAATCAAGGGTTTCTTCATTCAAGAGATTCTTGACGACCTCCATCACCGATTATCCCGTTTTATAGATCAATATCCGGAGATGTTTCACATTGCAGCTGATATCCCCATCCAAGTTATCGTATCCGAACCACCCTTGCTGCCCGTGCTGCCACTCGAATCAGATACATCGCCTGCCAAAATTATAAATCAAATGTGAAAGTGGAGCTTACATTTTGAGGAAAAGGATATTCTTCCTCGAGCTGCAGGAACAGGCGGAGTACGCGTACTCGGACACATTAGTATTGCAGAATTAGTACTGCCGGAATTTTTAAAGTTTGACACCCGACTATGATAGCGCAATAACCGGCATCGATGAGAAATATGGAAAGAGTTTATCACACGGCTTAAAACTACAATCCTCTCGCACCAATATCGAGAACAATTAAATCCGCGCCCAGACGCAACGACCGAGGGAAACCTACCATAAATACGTAACTACCAAGCTCATTCTAATGCGTCGGGCGGACGGAGAAAGAAAATATGGACCAAATTTACAACTTACCGCGATTACCAAACTCACATACGGAGGAGGTACGCGACCTCGATAATTTAAAAAAACTCACCGCAAAGATTTCGAAGATGTGTAGGCGAAGTGGAGGGTTTGCGTTTCCGAAGAACTCGCAAAAAGACCTTCGTTGTCGTCACAGCTTATAACTGCGCAGAATGTTGCTGGCGATGCAAACAACGGGGATACGTTCTCGAGTACCGACGCTTAGCTCGTAAATTTTGCTCGCAATGCAAGGGAGACGGAGCACTTACTAAGATTGTCAGCCAAACAGGTGACAGCCAGAATGACTACTCTCCGGCCCTCCGAATAATATTCACCTCCCGACCTCATTTAACCGTAACACTGCCTTAATAAACACTGGATCGGAAGTCTTATTTGTAAATGAGGCAACGGTACGACTGGCACAGCAAACAAGATTCCCACGACATCAGAGGCAGGGGAACATGCAGATGGACAACTCGCTGATGGACAATAAATTTTCATCTCTGGCCACGTTAATCTATCGATAGAGTAAAACGATGGTATATTCGGTACTAATAATTAGTATCACTTAGCATGGTAATATGCTAGGCGATACTAATCGACGTTGACCTTTGGATCAAAATTAGTTACGATTTGCTCACCCGTTAGTATCAGGCGAATAGGCTCATCCGCGACTGCAGCCTCCGTAGGACTCACCCCACAACCAAGAAATAGAGCCTCCACGAGTTCCTGGCGCAAGAGTTGCCCCGTTTTCAGTTTATGACCGATCTCACAGACCTCACTCAACATTATCGCATTATTCGTCTAAAGACAGGCGCCATGCCTATCAAGCAATGATACCGCCCACGCAACCCAGCGATGCAAATATAAATGATAATAGATAATGAAAAGATAGAGTAAGACGAGGTCATCAAAAGATAACCAACGCTAGTAATACGGATCTTGGGATTATACTCACGCAACATTTTCCGGATTGAGAATGCATAATCATGTACGCAAGTTGCATGCTGAATCACGCCAAACGGAACTAGCGCGACGGAGCTCAAGTACCTCGTGATAGTATGAGGTATCCGCCAAATGCGCGACTATCTTGAGGACTACTCCTTCACCGTTATAATCGATTACCAGTCGCTGCGGTAGTTACAAAAGTTGCGCCGGCCGGAAGAGTGGGACGAGCATTCGAGTGCCAGCAATACGATGTGATCACAAAATACTGATAAGAAGCCTTAATATAAAAGGAACTGGATCGTCGACATTTTATTCCGCCAGCCGACGGTAGCCGCCGCCACAATCCCGCCATGTGCCTGATATACGAATGTTTAATGTCCTTCAGAGAAATCCTTGCACCATCCCGATTACAGCTTTCGAAACGGAAAATTATTATGGTACATACTTCATGATCTCGATTACAAGGAAATCTCTTCGATTGCTGGAAAGTAAGAATGCGTAGCCCGAGATTAACGCCCCAAAATTATACGATAACACTACGACGCTGTCACCGTCGGTCACCTCGGTATCACGAAAACAATCACGTGAATAGCATAGTTATATTGGCCGGGGACGTTCCGCGAAATTAGATGTTATATGCGAGTCTGTGCCAGTTGTTTTCAACACAAAATAGTCCAAACGAAGCTCGCCGGAATCGCGTAACACGCTTGTGGCAGCAGGTCACCTTCGACTTGATCGGACCTCTGCCACGTACAAAAAGGGTCACATTTGGCTCTTAAACACACAGGACCGATTCATGAAATACACATAAATGCTGCGGAGGCAATCTCCCTATGCGCGACTGCGGAGGCAGTCTCCCTAGTGCGACTGCCTCCGCAGTCACAAAGTGCATTACGAAACACACAGGTGCTCCGAGATCGTATTTTCAGATAACGACACACAATTGCAACTATTGAAACTATTGAAACTATTATAATTAAGAAAGATGCCTAGCCGTGTTCAACATCCATTCAACCCAGATGCCCCGCACTGCAATCCAGTCAATCGTATTAAGCGGACAGTCAAGACCATAATTTCACTGTCAGTATATCGGTCATAGTCATTGCAGCTGAGATGTGTCCAATTTGCTTACAACACTGTACATCACGAAGCAACGGGATATTCTTCCTGAATCTCAGTCATGAGCTACAAATTCCATACAATATTACAAACAGCTCCAAAATTGCCGCCTTGCACCCGGAAAACAAATAATCGCCATTTTAAAGAGGCCCACGAATTGATGTGCGTCAACCTCACGCATTCCAGCGGTAACAAAAATATTATGACTTATGCCGCCCGTGAAAACCGAACGTCGGAGATTGGATATAGAAACGCAAGTATCCACTCTCCGACAAAATCGCCGCATTTAACGCAAAACTCTCGCCAAAATTCCGGGATTTTCTCGAGGTGCGCAAAATAATATCGCCGGTAAGCATCGACTTACGCGAAAAGTGGTCGGTGGATCCGGTACATACATGTGCAGGATCTCAAATCGGAGCCCAGCGACAAACAAAAATGCGCCAATCGACGAACGCCGAATACGAGAATGCTATCGAGTCTATTGACGTCACGGATCTCGATCCGACCAACCCGGACGATGCCACCGATACCAAAAACGAAACAAGTTAACAACAACTCTGACACGTAAAACAAAAATTCACAAATAATGTCTTCCCTCCCGTGATCAACAATAACACAAATTGTTAAAGAACAACAAATAGAATAACAAACAAATCAAAGAAGAAATGAACCGACTTACATCGAAATGGACGAGGATGTGTTGATTAGTAACCGCATCCTCGAGGAACTCGGAAAGTCCAAGGCATACGAGGTTAGAGATGGACCAGGACCCAAAAAAAGGAGGACATCTTCGCGACCATAGACTTTGAGGGCATAACAACTGCAACAACAAGCGGAGCCACGAAAAATAGCACCGATCATTGAATGTGTAAATGGATTACACCAGCGAGTTAAGCAGCAGTGGCTGACCATCCCACCACCCAGTCACTACAATGACCGAGCCACCACATCGTTGCAACAGTCATGAGAATCTTACCATCCTCCATCCTAATGAAAATGAAACCAGAGCATGTGGTCAACATCCCATACTACGCCGTCCATCTATTCCGCCAATACAAGACCCGATCCTGAGGATGACGCCTTCATCAGATTCAACAACGCTGACACTGTCCAAAAATTCAAAGGATGCAATGAAGTGCCTCGAAATTCAGACACTGAATATCAACCTTTAGAGAAGAGGGTAATGTAATGATGCATTCCTAAAATGCATCATTTCCGATTGAACATCTACCAGTCTACCGAATGTCGGATGAACACCAGCAGAACGAGAAAGGCGCGTTGCGCCAGTACTGGACGTGTATTGCTGAAGCTCGAATGCCCAACGCCTCAAACGTTCAGTCAGGGAGTTGCAGCCATCGGAAGACTTGATGGTCTGTGACCACCATAAATTCATACCTCTCTATTCGCACAGGTGACGGATTCCCCAGACAATGGCTAGGCACTCGAGCTCGGTAGCGCTGTAGTTTTCCTCGGAGTTTTAGAGCGTTCTCCTTCCTCAAAATAAGAGCATCGCCTCCAACCCGAAGGAGTTCACGTCCGTTTGTAGGACGAAGCGGCGGTCAAAATCAGAACATGCGAGAATCGGCGCGGTAATGATAACGCGTTTGAGCTTGCGAAACGTGGTCTCTTCATCTTCTTCTCTTCGTTTGTGTCTCCAGCATTACATTGCATTTTTTGCGTGAGAACGGCACAGTGGCTGTCGAAAAATTTTGGATGAAATAAATACCAGTACCACGAAACCAAACCGATAATGACGTATCTGACGAACGGTTGTGGGAGTAGACCAATAACCTTGACTTTCTCGGTCCGGAGGCCCCACCGGTCGACAATGTGTCCGAGGTATTTCAACTTAAACAAGAGATATTTCTCAGGGTTGAGGCGGAAGTGGACTTGGCGTCAGGAAGCCGGCGCAAAAATTGAGATATCGTAGATGACAAAAAACACTCACGATGATATCATTAAGATATACAAATACGTTGAGCTCAAGCTTGGGGCCGAGAACGGTGTCTAATAGTCGTTAGAAGGTAGCCGGGGCGGAATGCAGTCCGAAAGATATGACTCGGAACTATATAAGACCCCATTCGGGTACTGTAAAAGCAGTCTGCTCTCGGGTGCAAGAGATACCTCCCTATTGGAGATCGAGTGTCAAGACGTTTGCGCCGCACAACTTGTCGAGGGTAGACGCAATGTGTGACAACGGGTACGCGTCGCGCTCGGTTATCTCGTTGACTTTTCTAAAATCGATGCAAAGCCAGTGCTTGCCATTTTTTTTTTTGGACGATGACTGACAAACTCTAAGCACTGGTTGATGGCTCAATTATATCATCGGTGCGGATCTCGTTCAGTGATGCGCTTCTATGCCCGGGCACGCTCGGGATTTTCCCCCTCTACTTACGCACACAGCGATGCTTTAGCTATCCGTGTGACAGCGAGCGCTCGATTAAGTTCGGCGCGCCGAGCGAGCAAGAGAATCCCTCCTTCTCACTCACTCTGATGGCTCGACTCGCGGCGTGTCGAGCGAGCGAGAGAATCTCTCCTTTTCACTCGCTCTGATGGCTCGACTCGCAACGCGCCGAGCGAGCGAGAGAATCTCTCCTTTTCACTCGCTCTGATGGCTCGACTCGCAATCATAGTTGCGTTCCGTTTCACGCATATGCGCGCATTTGTCTATACAGTATACGTAACGTATACTGTATAGACAAAGAACTTAATCGAGCGCTCGCTGTCACACGGATAGCTAAAGCGTCGCTGTGTGCGTAAGTGGAGGGGGAAAATCCCGAGCGTGCCCGGGCATAGAAGCGCATCACTGATCTCGTTATCCATTGCATCGCTGGATTTTATGGGCGATAACGTCATTTTATAGATATATTGGATTAACGCAGATGACGTGTTCAGCTTGGTCGGCCTACGGATCTCTTCGAACTAAACTCGTTTGCCAGGAACATTTTTAATTCGGCGTCTTCCTAAGAAGGTACGGGAGACCAAGCTATTGGTGACCGTCTATATGCGGTTAGCCGCGCTGGTAGGATGGCAGGATAAATTGGAGGCGCGCCCACAAATTAGTGCTGACGAGCATCGGAGCATCGGGCTTTTCAGTGTCGGTAATATTCGGAATGTATGTCATCCGTTGCCCGTGTACGCATATGGAGAAAGTCACATGACTGGAAGTCGTAGTGGAGGTACTGTCGGTCAAGTGGATGTATCTCTCAGTTTTGATCGGATTTGCAATTGGGCTCGCGGTTTCTGCATTTCATTGGTAATGAAAACCTCTGAGCCGGAGTCGATCAACACATGGAGGACGTAGCGGAGTCATGATCTAGACGGATCATGGTGTGGACGCGGAGTATAGGTTAGTTTGCTGCATCTCTTCCGACTGGAATGTGGTTACGGCGTTTCCCAGCCGAGAGTGGCATTCTTTGAGTAAGATGCCGTCCTTTCCGCATTGAGAGCAGAATTTTTTAGGCAGTCTCTTGCAGTTAAACCAGTCGTTCGCTGTTTGCAGTGCCAGCACGTATTGTTCGGGTCCCGGTCATAGATGGCGGGGAATGCAACGGCCGTGTTGACAACTCATTTTTCCGCCCAGGCTTCTTGCCCTTGAGCCTTTTTTAGTTTCTTGGTTTGATTTATCAGGTCGGTTAGCTCGAGGTGGTCCTTCAAACGCATGATTTGTAGTCGGCTTTCATATTTTCATATATCCGGTTCACTTTTTCTTCAGCGAAAAAATTTCCGGCACGGTGCACTATCGTCAGCAGATCGGTAATATACTTGGCGAAAGGTTCGATGCTGGAACGGTTCTGGATTTTTCCTGTTAGGCATGTCTGATACCTGCGAGAGAGGTACTAGCGGCGGAGAATACTGGTAACGTTCGTTCAGGTGGCCCAGTCAGCTTGGTTGTTGCGATACTAAGCGAAAACGTCATCGAGCAGTAACTCGAGTAGCCCTTCTAGCATTAAGTTGCCCAAGTAGTGATATTGTTACTGCAGTTTCTCGATGCGGCCAAGAAACAAGAAACAATCTCGTCCATCAAAGTGACATCCCCACTTACGAATCTGGTTCATGTTTTTCGCGTAGGACAGGGTGTCGTCAGTCGGTAGCGCAGAGGATAAGGATGCGAGAGGTTTTCCGAATGGATGCGCGAGATTCGCGACAAAGTCGGTTTTTCTGAGCGGAAGCATGATCGAGATTTCGGAAACGTGTCGGCTTATCCGATGACGCAGATCGTCGAGTGTTTCTAGAATCGAGTCCGGTCTTCCGCTTCGCGTATTGCCTGTTATTTGCTAAGGCAGTATATCCACCGTTTCACAGGTATTGCAGCGCGTCTTTTGCATTTCAAACGGTCCTTGTTCGGGCACCATGTAACGGTCCGTCTTTTCGGCCGGAGCGCAAGAAATTACGGAATCGTCAGATGCTGGAATCGGGGCGAAAAGCAAAGAGTCTGACGCAGGGAATATTTAATCAACAAATCTCATGCGTTTATTTACACTATTTACATTACATATATTGTGTGTCGAGAATCATCTACAGCCTAAGTTTCAGGGGGTGATTGCCGATCAGTATATGTCGTTTAATAAATACGCGAATAATGTATCGGGAATCGAACTGCGCAGTGCGTGTCCCGGAGGCGGCGTGCGATTGCGCGTGATAGGTGCGCGACGACTTCGGTTGCTCGGTCGGCGCGGTTCGGCGCGCTTCGCGGGTGTCGGAACCATCATTTGAATGCGATGATCACGATTTCAGTGAGTGCGGCAGTTGCTTAGAAGTCAGAAACGAGCGCCGGGTAGCCCTGACGGACATCGAAAACGATGCTCGATTACGATGCTTTGTGTATCGGTGACTGCACAGAGGGTCGAGAATGCTCGATGGAGATCGAAAACACTCGGTTCCGGTATCTCGTGGCGTCGCATCGTTACAAAATAAAAATTGTTGATTTGCTTACAGTTTACATTTTATGTGTCATTAACCTGCGACGTGTTCTTACGAGTTTGCTAAAAAAATAATCATAGCTTTATTTTCATATGTATTCTCGTGTGTAACAGTTTATTATTACAAACGTATAAAGTACTAATAAGAAAATGTGGATTTTTATTTTATTCATTGAATTGAAAGAGATGCCCATTCCGGATAAATAAACAAGATTCAAGTTCGAATCCTAGCTAAAATGATATTTTTTGCAATAAATTCTTGGCAGTGTCTTATTATTCATCATCATTATTAACATAAATTTACATTAATTTAATGTGATTAAAAATAAATAAATTGTGATATTATTATTCCAATTTTATTTTATGATTGTGTTTCAAGTCCGAATAATTGTTTATAGATTATAAGTGTTTATAGATTATAAGTGTTTATAGAACTGAAAAATGTATTTAAAATTTACATAGAAATTAAGACTGCAAAATTCAGTCTCAACCGTTTATGACGCTCTTTTCTTATTTGTTAAAAAATTATAGATAGACATTAAAAGAGTTTAGAGATTTTAACGTGCAATTCTAGAAAAAAATGTGTCATAACTATTGAATCCGTTATAATGATAAAGAGAATAAAAAATATATAGATTATTATAATGAAACTGCAAACGTGCGATCAGCTTAGCGTTAGCGTATTAGGAGGAATCTTCTCCGGAATCTTAGATTTGAATCCCGTTGATGTGTTTCGTTGATCAAAAATTATAAAACAATAAATTATAATCAATAAAAAAGAATGAGATAAACTTCCTAAAACGATCCACGCCCGAATGCCATAAATTTTGGCAGAAATGATCTAAATAATATTAAATGAATATCCTTAAGGATTTTAGTTCTACGATATTAGCTAAATATTGAAATTTAAAAACTACAGGCTTCTTAAGAGCCAGAGCACGGACTCTTGCATAACGCATAAGACATAAGAAAATCAATCAATCAGAGTCCTTTATTTTCTTTCTATGAAAAGACTGATTGATTAATTTTGTTTGCTTTATGCATTAGGTTAGGTTTGGTTAGATAATACGCAAGAGTCTGTTTTCGACTCTTAGTTTATTCTTTTTTTTCCAAATCAACAAAAAAAAATTTGAACGTGAATATCTAAATTTTTATTTTGAAACCAACTGAAAGAAGAAAAAACAATGAAAAATTTGATTTACAGGCTTATGTAGCAAAAATAATCCTGTTTTGCTGCAGTTTTAAATAAATAATTTTTAAATGTATGAGTAAGTGAAGCCAAATGAACTTCTACACAAAGTATTTATCAGAGTTTTATTGGAATTTTACGTATATAAAATTTGATTTAAATCGTAATGCTATTTCCTTGATCAAATTGCAAATAATACTACAAAATACGATTTTACATAAGAATCTACAATAAAAAATTAAATAACTTTAAACTACTAAATAACTAATAAAATACTACTAAACTACTAAACTACTAATTATATTCAAATTTTACAGGGTGTTTGGGCACGGCTAAAATTTCAGAGCGCACGGTGACATAGTTTTGCGGTGTGCCTAATTCGCGGAGCGACGCCATTCCCTGGAACGATCGACCCGTGCGATCAATAGTTCGATCGATATCGCATCGCGGCGCCGATTACTTCCGAAAAGGGAGCACTGTCACTTATCAATAACGCGTGTGCCTCGTACTACCGGCTTTTCATTTTCGTCTTCTTCTTCCTCTTTTTTTTTTTTTTTGAGGACTCGGTGCATGAACACGTGTCGGAAGGGTTGGGCGTCAAGTCTATAAAGAGCCTAATATCTGCAGTGCTCGCAGTTGCGCAAGTTTGATTAAACGCGAGTGCTTTTTGCCGAGCAATAATTCGATTTATCATTAGCTTCCGAGTGAGGGAGAAGCTGCAGGGAAAGCGAATCGCGCTCGCTTTGCCACGTTGTTCTCACGTAATCGTTCGCATGGCTGTCGCGCTGTGATCTTGCGGTCATGCTGTCAACGTGACATCAAAATATCCGTTATCGGCATCAAGATATCCGTTATCCGCATCAAGATCTCTATTATCCATCTCAAAATTTACGTACGCAGGCTCGTGTCGCAGACAAGATTTCCGGTAACGCGCTCTTTAATGTGCTTGCTATTGCCACGCGGCTCGGAACATTCGAGAACTTTTGCGTTATTCAAACTGTAACGTTCTTTGACCTTTGTGAAATAAACAATTGACTTCGTGACACCCATGAAAAGGAGAAGTGATCATTTCTCCCCTCTCAGATCTCACTTCGATCTCACGATTCTTATCGTCTCATTCGAGACGAGTATCGGTGCCTGCACTCTCCATCTCCCTCTCGCTTTCGCTCCTACCGAGCATCGCTGTTCGGCGACGCTCGCATCTCTCGAAGTTGAAGTACAATCTATGCTTTAATTTCTGGTCCTTCAAGCTATCTTGCACACAGAGATATTTGAATAATAGAATAATCTGTAAAATTTTTAGATTTTTGGTACTTTGAAATGTGACACATACATTCTTAAAATGGATTTCCACCGCTAAAAACATTTAATTTCACAAATAAATAAAGTTATATATCAGTGTAATCCAATATACAGAGTGAATTATATAAAGTGAATGATTTGATTATTAGCAAAATTTGAAAATATAAAAAAATAGTTTATACCAACATGTTCAGTATAAAGAAGGACATCGTATAGTGAAAACAAAAAATACTTTATGGATTGATGCGTTGGAGGATTTCAAAGTCAAATTTATTTTTTTAATTGAATGCTATATTTTTTTATTTCATCAATACTTGTCAACTGCTTTTTTTAAAACAAATTCATTGATATATTACATAAGAACATTTAAGATCAATCTAAATCATAAATTCTGTGAGGTGACGCCCTTGGGCGCCTCGTCGCAAGAGCTATTGCCCGATCGGGGGGAATCTCGGGGATGGTCCTTCCCACGTCTGGGAGGGAGCAATCTTCCCCACTTCTATTTAGAACGAGATCTCATCTTTTTATTTAAGTTTAGGAGTAAAAGAGCGGTAGCCTGAGTGATCGGCGGATTGGAAAATGTAAATCTGGAGAGGAGGTTCAACAACCAAGATCTGGGAACTGAGAGTGCTGACGTGTCCGAGAGTGCCGCCGCTTGTCCAGAGTCCGGCTCCTCCGTCTAACATTGAGATTGTCGAGACCTTGAATATAGAGCGTCAGAGTCCCCACAACCGCTAGGGAGCTGGTTCAACAGATTGAAAAGGAAGACCAAGGGCGGATGCGAGCCTTGGCCCGGCCAGCCGGGCCGATCCGATCCTAAACAGTGGACGTGGATCCCTATATTATCGGCTCAAGGAGCATGTGGATTCCCGCAGGCGGAGAGTAACAGGGACTATGCCCGAAATAATCGATGAACCGATCGAGGGCGCCGTTAACAGCCGGAAGGACGATGTGCGCGAAAGATCTGCGCAAGAGACGAGGGGCCTAGGACGAGCGACAGCGGCGAACACTGTTCGGTGAGCCATAGCTAAGGAAAAACGCATCCCCAGAAGAGGACCTGGCGAGACGACATTCCACTTTGTAAGCCGTCACTCAGGTGACCGCTAGCTCCCACTCGGTCGAGACCTCGTACCAGAATAAGTAAGTGATTGAAGAGAACGGCCCCGGGAATTATGGGATCCCTTAAGGATCCCGGGAACTACGCGGAAAATGCGAGGTCCGCCGGCCCCGATTCCCCGAGGGGAAAGCTCGGCATACCGCGCAGGGAGGTCCCTCCCGGACATAACGCGACAGTCTCGCGGCGTATCGTTTATCGTATTATTCATTTGTCGTTTTACTTAACGTTTCGTTTCATGTTTCGTTCGTTGCTTGAGTATTGCGTTGCGGCGTATAGAGTTACGGCGGAGATTAACATCACGCTAGCGCGCTACCGGCTACCTCTTTGCCTTTGTTGTAGATTCGAGTATTCCGTGAGCATGTTACCGCCTTATCGCGCTATACCGCCTATCACTTTGTTCACGTGCTTTCGTTTTGTCGTGTATTCGAACCGAGCTTATAACTGCGCCTCCGCTAAGGATCGCGGCAGTGTATATATTCGTGTTGTATGTTCTCGATATCTTTCGGAAATAATTATTGTGAAATCGTCTGCGAAACGGGGAATTTGGCGCATTGTTGCGCGCATTATTATCGCCTGCTAATCACGATTACCTTCCCTGAAATATATATTTTTCTTTGTTACTATTAATGTGCTTCTGCCTATTATTATTTCGCTGCCTCTCCTCCCGAGCATTCCGCCTGAAAATAAAAGAATCCTGCCCCTCTACATTACACTGAGCGAGGTGCGGCTGGGTATGTTAGAGAATTATTTGGGAGTTAAGGAATATCTTTGAGTGGTCCGATTATTCGCGCCTGGCGCCCATTCTTTAAGTACTGCCTGTTCGGAATCACCGGACTTCGTACTGAGTCTGTCACCGAACATCTATCGACTTGCCTTTAGTCTTGATTCAGTTACCGACTATTTGGAATAGTGATTACCGTCTTGATTCCGCTACCTGATACCTTGACTATCGAATCCCGTTATTTTTTATTGTGATAATCGAATCATTGATACCTTTACCGAGCACCTCTTTCTAAGTGATTACCGCTAATTGTGTATAAATTGGGCGTCATACATATACATATACATATATATATAAATCTTCGACTTCCTAAATGGATCAGTTTATAATATACTAAAAATGGATACCAAAAAAATTAATAAGACCCTTATTCAAGGTAGGACATATCATGAATCAAAAGCAAAACTATCATAGCGTATGTTATTGTCGGTAAACAGCAAACGTCAAAAAACAGAAATATTTGGTGAATAGGAATATTTAAATAAAAAATATTTAAATAAATAACAATAATAAGAATGGATATAATGGGCAAATGAGAGATTTGATACAACGCGGTTATTAGTGCGCAAATAAATCTTCTTATATTTAAGACATTTATATAATAAATTCTTACAGCATCGATCGCGAACGTTTTGGCTTGTTTTCAAGCCATTATCAGCGCATTATAGTTGTAAATTGAGTTAAGTCTTCAACTTTGGTGACTTCTATCTCGAATTTGCGGACCACTGTCCTCAAATCGGCAGCGAATCACAGTGCAGATTGTGTTCATCCTCATACCAATTCAAATTTTGATATGTCCTGGCATGTAACGTTAACTTATTACTATGTTTGAATTTTGTAATTATAGCACTATGAGAATCACTTACTCGACAGGTCAGAAATAATGTTGCATCGATTAAAGTTAGCGCAGTTATTAGCAACGACAATCATTTTTGAGCGACGTGTTATCGAATCGAAAGTTACATTACAACTAAAGTCTAGCTTAACAATGTCAAACATGTGTGTAGATAAACAATTGGTATATAAATATTATAAAGAACGTGAAATGAAACCAGGCTTTCGATAGCGCGGACTAGCTCGCGGATCGTAGGCAGGGATCGAAAGCGGTCGGAAAAAAGAAAGAAGTCTGATAGTTATATAACACAAGAAATTGAGATAAGAGAAAACGCGAGAAGGACATAGATTTTTAGCCAATAGAACGAATGTGTCACAAAGCGCGTAAAGTACAGAAGACAGAACGAGTGCGTTACAAGATACAAAGCGCATATATCACAGAGAAGACAGAACGAGTGCGTTACAAGATATACCGCGCGTACGTTACAAAGAAAACGGAACGATAATTAACGGCGAATCGATAAATCTAGCGTGCCAGGTTTCTAATGTTGCGTTTCGGGCGACGTAGCTGTTTTAGTTGGCAGTCCGCGGAGCGGCGCCAAGTATCGGGATCGATTGTGTGATCGATGGATCGGTTCGAATTCACGGCGCGTGACCGGGAGGCGGGCGTACGGTTTTTCCGACTTTCTTCTTTCGCGAATTTTGAGTGCAGGAGAGCACAGCAGCCGAGGACACTCGGCAGAGGCTGAGAACACTCAAACCCCTGGTTCTTGCCGTGTTCCTGTAGACTAGGATTGAGCGGTCGACTGTCGAGAACGCTCGACGGAGGCAGAGAATGCTCTACCCCCTTGTCTCGTCGAAGGCTCGGAAAAGATACGGCTTGAGCGGCCGACTGCCGAGAACGCTCGGCGGAGGCAGAGAACGTTCTACCCCCTTGTCTCGTCGGAGACTCGGAGAGGAATTGCAGGAGCAGTCGACTGTCGACAGAGGCAGAGAACGCTCTACCCCTTGGTCTCGCCGAAGGCTCGTTGTGCTCTAGGAAGCGGAGCAGGCTCGGGATCGCAGACTTAGCGGATCGAGATGCTGGCCGACGAGCGAAGTGAAGACTCCTCAAAAAGATTCCCTTTTTATAGCGAAAAATTTTATGTTCGAGATTTCTCGGTGCCTCTCGGTTTCGTTCGGTAGTAGTTCTTCCCCCGCGCGATACGGATGCTGTGGAGCGGAAGTCTCGGTAAGCGAGAGACTGATCGGTGGTGCTCGGGATTATTCGAGCGCTTTCGTATACCCGCTTTGAAGCGGCAAAAAATATGCTAGGCGCATCGCGCCGTAACGTCCTGCGGGCAGGCCGTTCTTCTAGCGGATGTTCGGAACGATGCTATTTTAGGGTGCATCGTTACAAACATAGAAGGGGAAACATATGGTACATGTTCAAATAAAAATTCGTCATTATGTAGCAAATAAATGTATCCATTCTTATTATTGTTATTATATCGAGAGCCCATCTCTTTAAAATTGTTTTCAAATATTTAAATAAATATTCAGAAAGCATATTTAAATAAATTTAATTTTATTAAATAAATTATGCTGACTTTGTATTATATAGAGTGGGACACCTAAAACAAAATACCAGATTTTCGAAAACCTGGTAAGCAAAAATATTTCAGACAAAAGTTGTATGATTTGAAGGAGGACAAATGATGATAAAATGATGAAAAAGTCAATTTTTAAAAATATTGATTTTTCAAGGTCGTATGAAGGTCCTCTCCACTTTTTTAAATGGAATGATATGATTTTTTTACGTTTTTATGATTACGATTTTATGATTTATAATATTTTTCTAATTATTCTGCATATAAAAGTATTAATCTTTATCCCCCTTATAAAAGTATTACTTCATCCCCGTAACATAAACCCCACTGGACCTGAGTCTCTTCAAAAGCTTTTAGAAATTACTCTATTCATTTTTTCGTCTTGAAAAAAATCATAGATACTCTTCAAAGTATACTGAATTAACAATCTTATTTTTCGAAACTGAATTTTTTATTATAAATTATGTAAAAAAAAATTGTGAATTAAAAAAATCTTAGAAAATGGATTTTTTTTTAACTACCGGCAGATGGTGCGGCATATCTCGCTTTGGAGTTTGACTTACTTAAAAGTGCGCTCAAATTTATATTGGGATCCCATGGATCCCTGGTGAGGTTTAAGGGTTAAGGTAACACTAATAAACAGTTTCAATAGTTTAAAATATTTCATATATAAAGGGAAAATATCATAGTGGAAAGATAGTGAAAAGTTGTTGGGAATTACAGTGGAAAGATGTGGATTCTGAATAAGCACTCCTTGTATTTTCTGCTGATATAAAATGTTTTTATTATAACGAACGTATACGCGACAATAACAAAGGACACAAAAGAAGAAGAAAAAACGGAAATAATGAAGTTGATTATATAGTGAATTATATAGTGTCAACTTAAAAGAAAAGAGCCAATCAGCGCAGTGACAATATTAATCAATCGCTCGAATCACGATAAAAAATACAAACAAATATTAACACTAACGAATAGTTAATACTTTATGAGATATTTCATACATTGACATTTAAAATAAAACAATTAAATATCTTTATGAAAAGATACAAAAAAGTAACAATAATGAAAGTTGCTCAACTGCTCGATTGCTCAGTTTCATACATATATGAATTCTGTATAAAATTAAATATCTCAAAAACAATCATGCCTGATGTACAAAGTAATTTAATTAGTATACACTAATATTCAATTATTGTAAGAGATATTCAAAGAAATGTTCAAGCTACTAATATTCAATCATTATAACAAATGTTCAAAGTGATGACCAGCAATATTAATGCAACTTTTTAATCGAATAAAAGACTGATGTGCTTTTTGTATCTGATGTAATACTAGCACAAATTGTAATAATGCGTTGTATATTTTCTTGCGTTGTAAGCGATTCTTTATAAACAACATTGCCTACAAATAGAAATCTAAGGATGTTAAATCCAGAGATCCGTGCGGACTAATTTATAGGACTATTACGTCCAATCTATTGTTGATAAAATATTTTGTTCAGTTTTGTACTTACAATTAATAAATTACGTACTGACCAGTCATCGTGTTGGAACCACAATGCCAGACGTGCAGAAAGTAGCATTTCATCTTTATTTAATAGTGTGGATAAAGTTTCTGACAGAAATTCATTGTAGTTCATTCCATTAAAAGTTCCATAAATAAAACAACGTTTTACGGTTATGCACCACATCAAATATAATAATAATATTCCATGATTATTGTTTGTCGACTTGTTTTAACCAGTGAGGATTGTCAACAGATCAATAGTGAAATTTCTCAAATTTACTTGGCCATGATTCGTAAAAATAGCTTCATCGATAAATAGTATATTAATGCAAAAACAATTTGTGTTATTTTGCATCTGTTCTAATGCTCACTGACAAAACTGAATGCAATTTTGGAAATCATCGCCATGAAGCTTTTGATGTACAAATGTGATAGAACTTCTTTTGATGAAATATTCGTATAAAATACCTCTACTGATGATGCTTTTTCTTTCAATATGTGTACTTACGTCCGTATTTACATACTGCTCCAAAAATAGCAATTTCTTTAGCTTCACATGTAGCTTTTTGAACTCAATACTTCCAATTTTTTTTAATTTTTATCACATTATGAAATGCTAAAAGCGAAGGACTCCTAGCTGAAAATTTTTCACTATACAATCGATATACCTGCCTAAGACATTGTCCATTTTTGTCATCAATCAAAATCATGTCCATTATTTCTTCTTTCGTAAAATGCATTTTGTATTGAAAAGATTCTTAAGTATTCTATGAAGAAAAGAAGGAAACTGAATATTCCAGAAATAATCGCCTGAAATAAATAATCTAATGTTTGTTTACATTCTTGACCCTCAGATTGCTAAGCTAATGTCTCGAACAATAAGTGCAGTTTCCTTCTGTCCAATATAAAATGTAAAACAATGAATACATATATTAATAGTACACTAATTATCTTTTCACTATGATATTTTCCCCTTCATGTATGAAATATCGTGTAAACTATCGATTTTTCATTAGTGTTATTTTAATACTTTTATATGTAGAATAATTAGAGAAATCATATTATATAAAAAAATTATGTCATTCCTTTTAAAAAAGTGAAATTACCTTCATATGATCTTGAAAAACTAATATTTTTGAAAATTGATTTTATCATCATTTATTCTCCTTCAAATTATACAACTTTTGTCTGAAATATTTTTGCCTACTGGGTTTAATTTTCGAAATATTCCGGATTTGCTTCAACCTGTATATATTTTAAAACAAAAACGCAAAGAGTGACCACAAAATTAGCCCATTTTTGGTCCCGCGATTTTGGAATTGAATTATGTGCCAAATGATAGCTTATAATGAGACATTAATCATAACAAATTTTCAAGTTGAGCCTATAATTGGTTTAAGAGATATGAGAAGTCAAAGTAATTAAAATTCATCAGTCCTGTTTGTTTTGAAGCACAAACTTTTATATTTGTCCGATAATTTAAAACTTCATATCCAGGGGTTTTGCTGGCTGCTAACAACGAATTTAAAATCAGATTTTTCAAAAAAAATTCAAAATCGCCAGTTTAATATGGCGGACATATATTCAAAAAATGTTTTAATTTCTATGAAAAATATGTAGGTGTTTTTTCGGTCTCTGATTATAAATCTGAATATAATCCAAATCTAAATTCAGATTATAACAAATAGAAATAATTAATATCGCTAATTACATTGTAGACCAAATAATATAATGCAATGTTCATCCAATCCGTCTGTCCATTTTTCCGTCTTTTCTGCCTTTGATCTACCTCAGCCTTTATTTCTGTCTATTTCTGTATCTGTCTATCTCTGCCAGTATTTGTCTCCGTCTGTCTCTGACTGTTTCTGTCACTGTCTGCGTCTCTCTGTCTTTGTCTCCGTCTCTATTTCTGTTTGTAATATTGTCGAATTTTGTTCTGTAAATCGATTCACAATGAAAACACATACTATTTAGTTTCCTTGATTTTGTTCCTTATTAATGGTTATGGATATATTACATATATCAGAATTAGGTATATTTATCCCATGATATTGGCCATATACAAGGAACCACACAATTGTCACAATATAAATGCAACAGCCGACAGTTCGAGCACCACTTTCACATGTACAACAGTAGTCTATAACTGAATTTTATCCTGTTTTAGTTTTATTCATGAGTACGAATATGTGATGGTGTTTTCCACCACGGTATCGAGATTTCATGTAGACCTTGACCAGCAAAGGATTTTCAACTAAAATTCCATACCTTGTATAGTCTAAGGCTGCAGTTCGATGTCTAGGGCTTGGTTCAAACTTTCGCACCAGAAAATAATAGTATCAAGTTGACCAAGCCCGGGACAATAAATATGCAATTTCTTGTTGGTAGTTAAGAAATTCACAACATCACGAAAATTTCTATCTACTAAAACGATGTCGCCTTCATGAATGATGTTTATTTCATCTGAATATCTACTGAAACAATCTTGTAATATAGTTGCATCATTGTGAGTTGCGTCAAATGGTTCAAGAATAAAAAGTACCCAACCGAGGCAAACAACCCATAGGTTTAACGAGTGGGATTTTTTCTGCTCACTCCACAATTGCTTTTGTTCCGCATAATTTTTCGATTTTTGTGCAAGATGGTAGGTGGCATCAAATATACTACAAGTTTTATCATCGAAAATATCAAACAAATTTTTGCTATTGGAGTATTATGAGCGATCAATACTGAGCGATCGTTGTAATTAATGAAGTTTGGAACTAAATTCTTATGAAGATTCTCTCTTGCTAAATTAATGTAATTGGCAATCGTTCGCTCGCAAACTCCACACAAAAAAGCTAATTAGTTATTAGAAATGGCAATACGTAACTTGCACAAGAAAACAACAACATGCTTTAGCTCACAAGTTTCGATGAAGCAACAGATTTGCTGGAATTTTTTTTTATCGTATGGTCGAAAACCGTATCTTAAATGTTTTAAATATATCTCATCGTTCATAGAATCAATTTTGTCAATACTGAATACAAATTTGTCGTTGTTTTTCAATTCTTGATAGTATTCATACATGAGATCATTGACTATTCTCTGTTCTTCAACACTCACTTCTTGTGAGACTTGCTTGACAAGTGGCCAATAATTAATAATGCCTACATGTTTACTGCACATACGGGCATTATATTGAGCTAAGAATTTATAATTCATAAGCTCATGGCGAATCATGTTTGAAACTGAAATCAGATTTTCAATATTTTTGCAGTTAAACGTATATCGGCTATGGCAATTGATTCCCTTTCGATAAATAGATAAATCAGGCTCGTTTTGACCAGAAGGAGGCGATGACACGCATAGTTTTTTTACTCAGTTTATAACATGTCTGACAGATTTTGCTGTTTGGTGGAATATTGCTTATTTCAACTAATTTTCGTTTTTTCGTGTTATAAGTTTGTCGCAAATAATTAATAACAAGCAATGGATTTAGAATGCTGTCAACAAAATAAAACTTGTCACCTTTCATTCGTTTTTGCTCTTCGCAGCCTAAACAAGTGATTAAAGGCATTATATAATAAAAAACGTTGAAAATGTCAAAAGATGAAACCAGAAATAATAAAAAGACTACGAAAGTAAAAAAGAATTAAATCTACAAAAGTAAAAAGAAAAAGGAACTCAAAAGGACGAATTCGAACATCCGATAATCTTGAAAAGACTGATTTGAAATAGTCCTAAAGAAAACTGTTTGCAGAAGTAGTTCTAAAAAGAACTGATTAGAAAAATTGTTCTGAAATTAAAATCTGCAAGATCGCGATTGAGACTTTTTTTTGCGAAGACTCCGTCGCTAACACAGCAATACTCAGTATCAGTTGTTATCCGCAGGCGCAACAACTAACTTCGCCACAGCAACCACATCTATGCGCCAGTCTATCGGCCCGCCGACGATAGCAGCGATATTAACTTTTTATTTGTTTTATTTTAATTTGTATAATCTAAATTGAGATTTTCAATTAGCATTCTAATATAAACCATGAGAACTACATTTCATAAAAATTATTTGATTAGCCAACTTCAATAGACTAAGTATTCACCGAGTACTTCATTTATGATTTATTTTTAAATAAAAATGTTTTTGAATTTTTGTCCACCATATTGAGTCAGTCATTTCCCGAAAATCTGACTTCAGACTTATAATCAGCAAAGAAACACCTAGATATTTTTCATAGAAATTAAAAGATATTTTTAAATATATGTCCGCTATATTAAATCGGCCATTTTGAATTCTTTTTTTAAAATCTTATTTCAAATTCGTTGTCAGCAACCAGCGAAACCTCCGGATACGAAATTTTAAGTTATTGGACAGACATAAAAATTCGTGCTTCAAAACGTATGGACTGACGCTTTAACGAATTTTGATTACTTTGACCCCTCCATATCTCTTAAACCAATTATATGCTCAACTTGAAAATTGGTTGTGATTAATATGTCTTATTATAAGCTATTATTTGATACACAATTCAGTTCCAAAATCGCGGGACCAAAATTGGGCTAAAAAAACCACCGATTTTGCGCGGTCACTCTTAGTTATTTAATTTAATTTAATAACTGTTCTATATCATTTGCTGTTTTTCAATTTGTGTTACATACTGAGGATGACCTAATATAAAGTTGAAATATCTAGAAATTGTTAAATATTTAATTTTTATTTTCAAGAAGGGATCCTGATGTAATGGGTCGAAAAAAATCGATTTTTTTGCATAAATAATTAGTAATATTTAAAAAATATGTTCCCAAACTCTCAAATCAAAATACGAAGATTTAACGGTATTACGATCTTATACCTACGTGTCACATAGGGAAAGCGTGCAATGCGCTCTCTGCTCAATCCCTTCTGTACAATAGGCTCTGATTATAAATCGAACTGATTATATCGGACAATTGTTTACTGATGTGTAGGGTAAAGGCAGCGAATATGGAATAGGTTACTAATATGGAATAGGGGCTTATTTTTTAAACAAAGCGTTGCATTCTAGTGGCAATTACTGGAAGTTGTTGCAATTATTGTCAAACGTGCCATATCAAATAATAAAATCGATGCGACAACAAATTTCTCTAATATAAGCATTTATTTATTTTTGTTGCGTCTGAAAATGTGATAGCACTATCTTAAAAAGTGTTCTTACAAGCTGAATGTAAGTTATTTAATGTTTATAGAGCATAGACGCTTTTAATAATGTTGCATGAATAATATTATGCCGTTTAATTGCGATTTGTAACTCTTTATTGAAATGGAAAGAGTTCGTGTGTCATAATTAAGATGTGTTGGTAATATGGAATAATTAAATTATTATGGAATAAAGAATAGAGAATATAATGTTTTTGTTCTTTTTATAAATAATAAAGAATATTTTTGATGTTACTGTTTATTTTAATAATTTAACGATTTAGGATTTGATTTTATTGTCTATATTCATAATGTAATTTTATTTATGTGCTATATTGTACAGTAAACGTATGATTTTTAACAATTTCGATTTCAATTTACATAAAAAAATTAATTTGCAATTTTTTATGTTATTTATTATTGTTCCTCAAATTTGACTAGTATTCCATATTATATCCCATTTTTTACTCCCTTCATTTTCTCACTTTTTACTTTTTTGTAAATACTAAAGTTGTACCTAAATTTCGGAGACTTTCATTTATTGGATGTTATAGCTAACATGTTGCTTAAAAGTTCTACATTTATTAGAAGCCTTCATATGCATTTGTATCGGAATAATATTAATTTAAAAATTGATATTCCATATTCGCTGCCTTTACCCTACATAATGTGTCTGTAAATTTTGTGTACGTGTTTGTAAGTATAGGTATAATTGACGTCGTAGAACATCGCTTTGCTTTTTAGTCATGCTCCTAATTTTATCTTGTGCGGAAATTTTCGAGCATCAAAATCCAAAAGGAATTAAACAGGAAGTGATATCATCAAGTTTATCAAGGCCTCGTAAAAAAAACGTTTCATGGCAATCAGTTCTTCGATAGAAAAGATACTCCGCAAGGACAGAATGCAACATAAAAAATAATTGAATGCTGTAACATCAATACATTGTTATTATTTTATTAAAAATATCCGAAGATCTTTTAGAAAAGTGTTTAGGCGAACACACAAAATAGTAACGAGAGTTTCAACTTTATCATATAGTGTATAGCTCCGAAACATTCGCATTCCGACATAAAAATTATTGAGATTACCGCTTATATTGCTGTATATTTTCAATAAAGGTTATTATGCCATATTAAAAATGATGTATGCGCGTGACATAAAAATCTGTGGAATACCAGTTTTTCACTAATACTGAGGATGTGGAACGGATAAGACGGCAGAAGCGACGTAGCTAGTTCGAAGAAGGTTCGAAGCTCGTAGGCAGCAACAAATTGAATTGCAGATTTTTGGAAAAAAACAGAAGATTTATTTTATGTAGAATAGCAGATTAGTCTAAAAGAAATGTAAGTACTCGAAAACAGTTACTTTTTCATATTAAAATCTTTAAATGCATTCTTCTCAAAATCAAGTTTTTTGAATGGCATGCAACATAACTCAAAAAATATTGAATCAATCGACTTTTCTCCTTGCATACATGTAGTTAACTAAATTTTCTCTAGACAAATTTGTTAATGATATTCTCTAGACCTATTTGTTTAATGATATTATTAAATTAAATAATTATTATCGCATAATGCAAACATTTTTCGTAAAAATCACAACTTTTTTTTTAAATTTTATTTTTTAAATTTAAAAAATGCTTTTCATTTTGTAATTAGATTTGTCCATTGCAAAATCTTATTATAAAACTAAAATATTTTCTATTTGTTTCAGACAAATATAACAGGTACTATTCTGCATTATTTACAAAACCCGACAAAGACCTTAAAGAACCGCCTTCGTAATTCTCTCTATATGCATAATTCCACATATGCACTATTTTGCAAGGAAAAAAATTTTTTATATATAGAAATGTGTTTTATAACTTAATAACTGTTCTATATCATTTACTGTTTTTCAATTTGTGTTACATACTGAGGATGACCTAATATAAAGTTGAAATATCTAGAAATTGTTAAATATTTAATTTTTATTTTCAAGAAGGGATTCTGATATAACGGGTCGAAAAAATCGATTTTTTTGCATAAATAATTAGTAATATCTAAAAATATGTTCCCAAAATATGTCAAAAGTTACAAAAAATTTTACTAAATTGTTTCTTTAAAAAAAATTTCTTAAATCATTTTATTTTCAGTGTTTTACATAAGACGCTTCCTTTAAATATATATTTGGATTTATTAACATGATTTTTCTTGGCTCATAGCTCATTTCACTATTTATTTTAATATTTTTGATATTTTGAAATTTTCTTTTTGGTAGAAATACATTTAAGAGCATTTATTTGACATCATTTAAATCAGGGGTTCCCAACTTGTGTTCCGCGGAACTCTAGGGTTCTGCCAATAAAATTTGGAATTCCACAAAATCCATTGAGTCTAGTGATGTATGAATGCAGAAACGTGAGGTGCTGAAAACTGGTTTTTACCAAGAGAAGAGGATACAAGGAAATAGATATCATCATTTTTTGGGACATTTTGTTCAACAGAAATTTCTTCTATTTTCCAAGTGCATCACAAAAGCACATATAATACAACTGGTTCTTTCTCAACTGTTTGCTGTTGCTACTTTTATTTCTAAGAAAGTTATTCAACATAAATTGCAATCATGTGGTTTAACCATCGCTACATAAACTACTGCATGTTGCTTGTTAACACATTCACGATCGGCAGTTGTCGTGCGAGACGCTTAGCTGAACACCGCATATAATTTTTAAAAGTCTATAACGTGCGAGACGCTTAGCTGAATACCGCAAGAATCTGCTATTTAAATGTATGTGAATATAAAAAATATTGCTTCTCGATACAAATGATTATAATCATTTGTTATTTAAAATTTTTAAAAAAATTAAATATTACAAATGCATGTTGAAAATATGGATGAAAAATTGGTGTTTCTATTTGCTGTTTTATTTATAATTACTAAAAATTGTCAGAGTTTCAACATTTTTTATTAAGGTGAAAAGATTCCGCGATAAAAATAAGTTGGGAACCGCTGATTTAGACATCATTGCGTTCCTTTTATGTATTTATAACGAAAGAAATAATGGAAAAGCTATCTCTTTTGTAACATAAGTGCTTTTCCCTAAGTTTTATTTAACACGTTCGTTATCGTAGTCAAGTTGGAAAAATCCTTTGCTATGCTCTATGCCTTTTTTGCAACATGCCTTTATATAATATGTCTCACATATTCTCACATGTCTCGCACACTTATACACATATAAAACATATATGGGTAATCGACAAATACATATGTGATACATAGTAGCGAATGTGTTAAATCAAACAAATATTACATAAAAATAAAATTTTAAAAAATCTGATTCAAGAGAAGACAAATAAAAATTTTCGAACATTTCAAAATTTCATATTAATGTTCTTCAGCTTGAAGAATAAGTTTAAGTGACGTATTATTAGTTAAAAGGAAAATTTCTGTTATTGTACATGTTATTTTGAGTAATAACAATAATTTGTTATAAAAAAATGACAGGGTTGGGAATAACTCATTAATTGTAACGAAGTTACAGTAATTATAATTTAACTTCGTTCCTTTTTTTCTATCTATAACTATAACATAGCATAGTTACATTTTTTTATAACTAGTAACTAATTTAATAGTTACTTTTATAATTATTTCAAACTTATTTTTCAATATATGGACAGCATTCAGGAGAATAAGGCATACAAGGAATAAGAATAAATATTAGATATTACCCAGACAACACAAGTCTAAAATTGGGACTTAAGATGTCTTACGTTTTTTAAACGTATTTTGGCGAGAAATGTCTAAATGATGTCATAAAGACATTTTAAATTCCGACTTTTAGACTTTGTTATGTCATAATATCTAATATTTATAATATCTATTATGTTCTTATTCTCTATTACACCCAGAGTCTAAAGTGCTTAATTAGTAATCAGTAATTTTTATGATCGAAATATACTTTATCCCTGATAATCATTACCCTCTATAAATGTTTGTATTAAGAATTACATTAAACTAAGAGCTTTTTATTATGTATATAAACGCAACTTAAGGATGTATCATACATTTCAAACTATTCAAAAATATAAAAATTTTATAAATTATTTTATTATATCCAAATATCTATATAAAATTTGAATATGATTCTCTTGTTAATTTAAATGTTATTTAATTCTTTTATTTGCATTGATTTTTACGTAATATTTGTAGAACTTATTTGCAAATTTAATGCAGAAATAATATTAAAAATTAAATTAAATTAAATTTTTTACATATATTAATAAAACTCTGATACATATTCGCGCAAAAGTTTATTTGGATTTATTTACTTGTTTAAAAATTATTTATCACTTATTCGTTTAAGTTACTAAAATATAAAAATGTAATAAAATATGGGCATTTATTATAGAATTGTTCGAAATAGAGTCCAATCGGATTCAAATTATTCTGTTTTTTCTAAATAACACAATAGAAATCTAGAAAATAATTGAACAATTCCGATTGAAATGCATTCTGAAATTTCCATGATGCCATGATCATTGTGCTGCATAAACCATGTATAAATCAAATTATTCGTTTTATTTTTTGTAGTTGATTATAGGATATATTTAGGGCATATTAAAAGCAAAGCAAGCAATTGTTGTCATTAGGAAAAATATTATCTCTTTTTTAAAGACATTAAAAATTATGTTATGTTACTTTATGATAATTTAACTTTTTTTGTAATGTGTAAATTTATTTATTTTATATTTCAGACAATATAAAAGACTTAAAAAAACTGCGGTTTTTAAATTTCGATAACTTTTAGCTGATAATATAGCACAAACGTTCTTAATATTGATCCCCTAATTTTAAAATTTCAATTTTATATATTATGTTAGGGAAAAAGTTTTTACAAATTGTATTTTACAAATAGATGGAAATCTAGTTGATTTTTTACATGGCGCTATTAGTGTTATATATTGTTGGAAAGGTGTTATTTCATAGAACATTTTAAAATAGATTTGAACAATATTGGTATATTCAATCAAATTTGAAAATGAGTAAAAATTAGTAACTTTTTCGATACATTTTTTTATTATAAAAAAGGAGAGAACGTTGCACAAGCCAAAGAAAAAATTTGTCGTATTTTTTACTAGATGAACAGCGAATTAGTTGCTGATTTCGAGATAGAAATATTGGTGTCGAAAATGCATTTTGTTCTGATTAACTTATTATGAAAAATATCGAAATCTTCCAAATGAAATCTTCCAAAAAATTGAAAAAAATCGTCATGTGAATAGCTATGACATAGGAGCTAAATGTTGATCATAAAATCATTTTGAGGCATTTGCGTAAGGATACACAAAGAAACTCGATATTTGACATGATTTGACGCTAAAAAATTTAATAAACTGAATTTTCATTTGCAAAGTGCTGCTGAAATGAAATAAAATTGAGCCATTTTTTAAAAGATTGATAACGGACGAAAAATGGATAATACGACAATAATGTTCAAAAAAGATCGTGATCGAAACAAGGCACCACAAACGATCGCAAAGCTCGAATTGATGTCAAAGAAGATAATGCTATGTGTCTGATGGAATTGGAAGCGCATCCACTATGAGTTGCTACCGCCAGGCAAAACAATTGATTCCGATCTCTATTATCGACAACTAATGCGATTAAAGCGATCGATTAAAAAAAATAACTGATTCAATAAAAAGAGCATTGTCTTCCATCATGACAACACCAGATCTTTGACAACTCAACAGAAATTAAGAGAGCTTGGCTGAAAAGTTTTGATGCACCATATAATCCTGACCTTGTACTATAGACTATCATTTGTTTCGGTCTTTACAGAACTCCCTTAACACTTTGACGTCCGACGTTTTCCGAGAGATCCGTAAATATTGTAATTATTATACATTTTAGTAAAACATGAAAATCTTAATAGTTTTTATTCTTGTCCCCCATTTTCGTGAAATTTCGAGGATATATGTAAATAAACATAAGTTTATATGTTATATCCGAACATAGATTACTATTGGGGCACGAGTTTGACTGGGATCACGTAGAGATCTTAGATGAGGAACCGTATCTCGGAAAAAGACTGGTCTCAGAAATGCTTCATATTAGAAACAAACATACAGCCTTAATTCCCAAACAGAAGGCCTTCATGAAACTTATTTTCCTATTATTAACAAAACATAACTTTTCAACACTACGATATTTTACTTAGTCAGCGTCTCACTGTCTCACGTCTCACGTCTCGATATGCATCCTTACTTTTCATCTTTTAACTCTGTCATTTTTTACTTGACTCAGCTTAATTTTTTATTACATTATATACCGACCATTTATTGACTGACATTTCGAATTCTGCAATTATTTAATGAGTGATGTGTGACGACTTATGGGTGAGTCATTTGTTTTTCATATTATATTTATTTTATCTTTTCATCGCTTAATCCGGGGACTGTTTCCAGAAGTCCTCTCCGCACGGCCTACCAGCCGTACATGAGCGACTAATGATTTTCCCGCTGTCACCACAATTGATTTTGCGTACAACTGTGTTTTCTCGATGTTGCGATCTGAAGATGGCTCGAATTTGAGCCAAAACATGTCATTTTTATTCTTATTTTTACTTTTAGCTTTTGTATTAAATGTGACGTGTTACGATTTTATTTTTGCGCTATAATTTCCGCCTGACTCGTATTTGCCCCATATTATTTTTATTATTATTTTAATTGTCAGGAGTCCTTATTTTATTTGTTAATAAACATAAGATTTTTTAGCTTTGCTCGCGACATCAACATAGTGCTATCGGACGGCATAGTGTTAATGGAGTAAACTTGACTTCAAAAGAGACCTGCAATTTGTCTTTCACTTCTTACAAGGAAATTATAATATACAGAATTGTTCTTGACATGTAAATGTAAAGAAAAATTTTCTCTATCATATTAGTACAGTTTAATTAAAGTAATTAGTTGTTTAAAAAGTAGAATGTCGAAATTGTGAAAACTGTACACTGTGACTGTAACTAATAAATCTCCGCTACTCTCCGATCTCCCCTACTATTGTCAAAATTTATAGCAATTAGGAGATAATTTTCGGAAATTCCATAGAAAGCCATAGAATGTATGCGGAATAATAAATAACAAATAAAACTATAAAAATATTTTAAAAATATGAATTATTTAAAAATTAAAAAGGAAAAACATTTTTTTCATTAAATATTACATAAGAATCATTACTGGTCCTTATCGTAATAATTATGGAACGATATAATACTGATCCAATACTGGATTAGAAATTAACAATTGATCTGTATTCGTACTGTAGAATTTGTAATAGAATCGAATTATTGTGAAACTCGCTAGTTACTGGAAAAATAATTACTGTGGAATATATAATGGTTATTGTAAGAAAGACTAAAAGTTGAGAGCGAGCAAAAATATAACAATCATTACTGTTTTTCAGCTCTCAATGTACACGCTTCCAACACAATCGCACATATTTCGATTTTGTTTCTCATGTTTTTACATTTTTTGTGCATTAGATGTTATTCGNGGCGCGGTCGTTTTATTGATTCATAAACTTATAAAAGCCAAATAAATAAAAGTAAAATGAAAATTGTTTATTTTATTAATCTTTTATTATTTTATTAATTCTTAAATTAGCATTTAAGAATTATATCTTCTGTTTGCCGAATTTAAATATAACAGATGAGGTTTACAAGCACTTTTTATTTTAAATAATTAGATATTGTAAATGATTTTTAATTGTTGGATATTGAAAGCATATCTATTGCAAATTAACTTTTTTAGTATCTTAGAGCCGATATATCGACTTTGTGGATTTTCCGAAAAATATCTTAAGTCAATATATCGATTTTTATTTTTATATAATTTAAACACATATAATGACACTTTATTTTTATAAAATAATTTTTCTTTTTTTTACATAAAATTACATACATTTTACAATAAAATAAAAAAAACGTGAAAATATCTTCATTTTTAAGAGAAATATGTTAATTTTAATAAATACCTCAAAAATCGCATATTTTTCAAGGTGTTTTTGGACAATATGGTACGAAAAACTTATAAGGTACTATAAAGGTTAAACATAAATTTTCTCTAGTTAAAAATTATTTTTGAAATAACTTTTCTTAATTATCTTTTGAAATATCTTTTTGATCTCAAATTGTCGTATTTGATTAACTGCTTTATCACTTCTTTCTGTTTTTTTAATATTATATAGTATTGAAGACTAAAATGGAATATTAAAATGGATTTTAAATTAATATATCGTTGATATATAGAAGATTCGAAACATTTTTCTCTTACGAAATAAAATTCTCAAGCTTACACACGCACGCACGCACGCACGCATACAACATATATATATAATTTATTTATAGTTTTTATATAGGCTTTGTACATTTATATTATATAATCTATCAATATATGTTTAAATTATCACTATTGCACATCAATTGCAATTTCAATTTTTTGCTTTTATTAAAAATTATAATAATTCAACATTTTTTGCATTTTTATTACATATTGTTATTATATTATATCGTGCAGATTGTTAGATGTTATTTATTATAGATAAAATCTATTTTTTTACTTGGATACTTTTTATTTAGCCGATGCTAGAAGATTTTTTAATAATATTGATTCATTTACGTTTAAGAAATAAAGTCAATTTTGCAGAAACTGATTTAAATAAAAACTATTCGATAGTTTTTATTATTGACAAGGCGTTATAATAAATATTGTATAAATGTCCGATTATTTAAGAATCGAATCTCTGTTACTCGCATATCATTGCAACGATATCTCCTCTATCTGTGAAATATACATCATGTTCGATCATTTCATAGGAATTACGTTTCTGGTTCATGAATCATTCGAGCTTCAATTCAAAGAAATAATGAAAAATTTCGATTAAGCTAATTTGTTAGGGGGAAAAAGGATGAAAAACGATACAATCTTTCTTGAAAGCTTTTTTCATGCCAACGCGTCGAAATGAAAAGAGTCAAGAATTGCAACAAGTGAGATTTGAATTCGACAGTCAACCTGGATTATTAGTTGCTTAAAAATATGCAATAATGTACAATGCAAATTTATTATTTCTTCATTATAACAATTTAACCCTCTATAATCCTATGTGACTTTGAAGTCACATACCAATAAATAATAAAAAGCAATAATAAAATAATATATAATATAAATACAATAAATATAAATATAATAAAAATATAATATAATAAAATAAAATATAATAAAATATAATATAAATATAATAAAATATAAATATTAATAAGTAAAAAAATTTTTTTTAATAAAAAAATTAAAATAAAAGTATAATGAAATAAAAAATATAATAAAAAAATTGAATATTGTAAATTCATTGTTAATTTGTATTTAAAGGTTAATATTTGTTGGTTTCACATTACATAAATATTTTTATAGTCAGGAAAAAACTTCGGGCTGTAGAGGGTTAATTTGCATTTTGCGATAATATATAATTTTTTTTTTTTTCAGTGTCCAATGCTTGGAATTTTATTTTTTATGTATGATTAATTTACAATTTTTCTCACATGCACACAAGTACTAAAAACGTGTAATGAAATAACATATATAGAACTTATTAGCTACGTAAAATATTAAAAAATTATAGCATTTATAGTAAAATCGTCAATAGTGACTGCAAAAGTAGCGTATTATTTTATGATAGTTTCTGCTAAATAAATTTCTGTTAAATTATGTTAAATTATTTTTTGCATAGAATTTGTGAGCTATACTTTTGAGCTACAAAATTCTCTATATATTTTCTCTGTGTTAGTTATAAAATATAAATAATTTATAATCAATTTATAATAATCAATAATTAATTCGTTTAAAACTTTTTTCTGAGATTATTATCTTCATGAGAATACTGTGTAATCGCAGTGTAATTGGTCAGAATCAATTCCAGTAATTTAATATGTTAGGAAGTTTCCTAAGTATAGTTTTCTTAAAAATCACTTATCAATCTGATCGATAAACTCAAAAAGGCACATCTGTTATTTATTCTCTTATATGACATTTCGCGTTCCGTTTTCGTTCTAATTCTCTCATTCTAATTCCGAGTCTCATTAGTCACAATTATATTCCTCTTTGTCGATTCAGAATCTCGACGCTCTTCCCCATACGTTAGCATCGCCTTTTCTGCAACAGTGGCATAACAGGTTGTGCGTCATCAAGAGCGCGAACACCTAATTCTCATCAATCGGCGAGGAGCGCGGAATACACGTCACAGTTATGACATTTGGAGGTCTCACAAAGCCTCGCCCTTCAGTTCTTTCCTCGCGATTCGTTTAAAGTATCTCTAAAACTAATCCTGTAATACGATGTCTTATAAGTTTTCTATTGTTCCTAAAAACCTGGTAAAACGTCGCGGTTACCGGTGGAATGACACGTGAAACGCAGGTAATAACGGTGTGTGAATCGAAGAATGAGAGAAAGAGAGTGGATGAGCGGAAATACAGAAGAGACGAAAGCGACAGAGGAACGACACGTTGAATGGTAAATGAACGAGAATTAAATTCACTAACCTGCCTGTCTGTCCACCGAGTCCGGAAACGTGGAGCAAGAGATGATAGCGTCGAGGCGACTGTCCGCGGCTTTACTGCCTTGGCTGTACGAAACCCACCTCCGCGACACCTTCTCTCTCCGCCACCCCTATCGTCGATCCTACCATCACGCCGCCGGGATCCCTGTTCCTTTCGCGAAACGAGGATACTCTTGGACTTCGCTCTCTCTCTCACCCCGTTCATGCTCTGCTTTTGGCCCATTTTCTCTTTCTTCTTCCTCCTCCTCTTCCACTTTCTTCTCCTTTTGTTCTTTGTTTTCTTTCTTCTTTTCCTTCTCTTTTTTCTCCTTTTTTACCTTCTCTTCCTTTTTCTTTTCCTCTTCCATCTTTTCCTTCTCCTCCTCTTCCTCTTTCTCCTCCTCCGTATGCTCTTTTACTTATATCATCTTCGACTATCTCGTCTCTATCTCACTCTTTCGCTCGTTCCCTGTCTATTTATCGCGATTTTTTCTTTTTTGGAAGATTCTGGGACTCCACCTTCGCGCAGGATTCCTCTCGGTCTGTTACCCCCTCTCTTACATTTCTCTGCTGCTGAATTTTCCCCTGAAAACCATTCTATGGACGTACTATGTCCGGGAAACTGCACCCTTCTTGTCAGTGATGTAGTTGTCGGTTAGGGAGCCCTCGAATTTTGTAGTGAAACGTCGAATAATTGATAACCGATCATTGAACCGGCTCGTTTTTTTTTAGGAAATAATACGTTTGGGAGATAATTAGAACGTCATGTGTGATATTAGATAATAAGGCAATTAGACAAATCGCAATATATGTAGCGATTAAATCATTTAGATTTTCAAAATCAGGTTAAAAGAGGAGATTGAGGTAGAGTGAAACAATTTTTGAATAATGATTTTTTTCAAAAAATAGAAGAGTTTTAAACACTATAAGCATTATTAATATAGCTATCATATATAATATATTTCTTAGGTATTAAAAAAATATATTACTCTTGAATATATCATTATATATAAATAAATTATTTAATTTTAAATAAAACAAAAATATAACAATTAGTTTCATACTCGAGGTTGAGTATTCCATGGTTGATAGTTACATATTTTATATGGATAAAACATACGAAAAATACAGTTTTTATTTTAATGCTTTTATTTTAATGTTTTTATACTTCAGGAAATTATAGTACTGATGTAAAATAATTATTTTAATTATAAATATATAATTTTTTCTCGTATCCAGTTTCTATATATGAAAAATGAAAAAATATATCTAATAATAAGTATCTATATAAAAAAATATTATATTTATAAACATAACTGTTTTCAGTGTATCGGTCTAAAAATTAAAATTATGACTTATGCGACAACTAATCCGATTCATTTTGGTCAATCTACTCCACATGGCTGTTTTTAATAAAGGAAATTATATTTATATTATTTGTTACAATAATGATTAACTAATTACAGCAAAAACTATTTAAGATCATTTTCTACAATTACAAAAAAATTATGATTGGTCAAAAAATTATGAATGTCAAAAACTAATAGAAAAACAAAACAGAAGATAAGAAAAATTTATATTCAACTTAACTTCATTTTTCTTAAATGTCGTTGTAAATAATATACATGATGCTTTTTGGTACAAATCATTTTACTACTAATATTATATTAACTATCTACAATACAAAGAAGGAAATGCTCTGCCTATATACTGATATCCATATATTGATTGATGTAAATTTTTGATAACCAACCTCATATAAAACCAGCCTCAGCCTTTCTCCTATGTCTTCTTGATTCAAATTTTTTGAAAAAAGTGAATTAAAAAAAAAGTCAATCTAGCCATTCTTTTAATTTGATGTAAATTCATCACAAAGTATTTAAAATGATACTTAAGTGATATCTATTAATAAAAGTAAACGAGAACAGTCGAATTTTTTTCAATATTAATGAGACAACATAGCTCTACGAGAAGCAGACAAATGAAAAGGGAGAAGGGAGATCGTTTCCAGAATTTAACCCAAAAATCTGACAATTCCGACAGACTCTTTACTTTTGAAAGATAAGAGAATCTTTCTATCTTCCTTTTATTGTCCTTTATTTTAGAAAACGTATAACGAGAGATGATTTTCTGCGAAATACAATCTTATCCAATGCTCGCCGGAAAATCAGCGGATCAGCGAATAAAATATTGCAGCGACCGATATAAACGTTCCGGAAATAAACACGACACTCATTACACAAGTTTCTCGAGATCTGGGCAAGCTCTGCATCATATGAAATGTCAAAGGCTAACCTCACGCGGCTACATGGAATGGTGAACTTAATATTTTTTCGCCCACGTTTCCTGAACGACCAGAGGATAAATTGCGAAAGTAACTGTGGCTAAGGCCAATGAGCTCATAGAACTGCCGTACAGAAAATAATAACTCCTTATTGACCTAAGTAAATTGTGCGGAAACGTTGGAAGAAAATCAGTTGCGCGATGTCTACAGAATTATCCGCCCTGTTATGTTTTTCCATTTCAGAAAAGATCAGGTTTCTTAGACCATTTAATTGGACGTTGATTAATGTTAGCAACATCCGATATATAAACAACGTGTATATAAACAACATATATTAAGTATATTTATGTTCTATAATATTTATTGGCTATATTTTGCAACTAATTAAATATCAAATTATATGATCCACGCGCACGAACGTAGCGTAAATAAAGTCATATGAAACTTATGTAAAAAAAGTGGATAGAGATTTAGAGACAATTTTAATTATTTACTTGATATTGTTAAAATGAGAGTTGTTCACGCAGATGACAATAAAGTTGAAGCACGCAAAAAGTAATGAAGATATACTCACTTATCGAGAAATTCCTTCAGCAGTTTACAATTTACAAGATAATTTAAGTTCTATTGAAATACGGAGGATTGGATTAAACTTGCACTTATGTTTGTTTTATCTTCGCGGTTCCTTGATTATATTAATAAATGACTAAGTGCTGAAAGGATTAAATTCCGAGCTTGCAAACTTTGGAACAAGAAATGCCAAATAAGGCAAACAGACAGTCATGGAAATTCGTGGCGGTAAAGTATTCGAAAAATTTTTCTATTTTAGTCGTCACTTCAAAAAGGAATTTCCGCCCTGATCATATTGTGATTATATCGACAGGTTAAAAGGATACAAAAGTAATAAGTGACGAAATTGAATCGACAGCTATTTAATTTTGCAGTCATAGGTATGTCAAATTTATTAGTCTTTAGAAAGTGAAAATGTTCGATGATTATTCATATAATAAATCAACTATGTGAAATAGAGGAATCGAAGATTTATTGATTGCGTAATCACTGTACAGGAGATTTTTTGACGAAAACAGCGAAATTCACGACTGTTTTAGAATTAAAGAATAAATCACCATGAGAAAATAATCGTGGGCGAGAAGCCGCAACGAGCTATAACGATTTTGACTCCCAGATACTTGTTGCGCAGGCGAGCTGAAACTTCCTTTAAGCTATATTGACTGCAACCAAGTTATACATCCTGCCCCCAAAAAAAGACTAAGTAGGGATTCAATTTCGTCACATGAATCTTCTGATGATCGCAACACATCTTTTGATGACTGAAAATTCATTAATCGATTAATTAACTCTTATTGGATATTATTATTTATTTCAAACGTTATAATAACTAATAATACGTTATAATAACTAATAACAATAACAAATAATTAATATTGTCATTATGTCAAATAATAAAGAAGTAAATCGCGCTTGAAAAAAAGCTAATCAAATAGTTAAAAAATTATTTTCTTTTTAATTGGTATCAATTAGTCAAACGAATTAAGAAACTTTGCCAAAGATGATCGAAGCTTTCCAAATAATATTTTCATACAACAATTTAAATACAATATTCTAGTACTTCATTTAAATTTACTGTACAGTATTTGAATTAAAAAATATTATTAGGTACGAAGTTCTAGACTGAATCGTCTTGGGCAATTTCTTAATTTGTTTGATTCATTCATAGCGATCCGAAATTTAATATATTGTTTTGCATTTGAAAAGATTATGATCTTTAAGGAATATCTTAAGAAATATAATGTCTATGCATTTTTATATACACACACACATATATATATATATATATATATATATATATATATACATATACATAGTACAGTACAAACGAATTGTTACGACGTTAGTTATTGTAAGGAATAATGAGATATACGGATCTATTAATATGGAATTGGAAGTGTATACAGGAACGATGTGAATTGCAAAATCATATCAGCAATTATTTCATATGCAGACAAAGGCTATGTTCATCATGCTGAGGAAATTTTAGAAAATATCCAAAATATCATCTATCGCAACAATAAAAATCTAATATCAATTTACAATAAGAATTTGTAACGAAATTAAAATAACGATTAATGCTGAAGCTATTTTAGTCAAGTAAAATTGTTTAGAATGACATAAGGGAGCATACTATTTTTAAATAAATGTAATTATGATTTATACTATATAGTGATATAAACTGTAAAGTATAATATCTGCGATTATATATTTTCAGATTTTATACAAATATAAATAAGCGTACAGTTGTATAATTATAAATTTATTATACAAAAAAAGAAGAACTTTTAAATATACTTTTACTATTCAAAATGATTTTTCAATTATTTATGAGATTATCGTTGACTGCTATAAGAAGTAATGCAATTTAAGATAAAATTTTAGAGAAAAATTATTTTGTCTAATATAGCCATTTGATAAATTTTATAAAATGTAAGTCTTACATATTGAAATTATGACACCTAGTAAAAAATACAATTCTTATTTATTAAATAGACATTGATTTATTTTGCTCATTAAGTTTTAACTCTTTATTGTAGAAAGAAAAAACATCGCGCAATGACGATTGTACAAGTAATTATGATTGAGCGGCAAATGAATCAGAAAAGTTTCTCGCATCGACAATTTCTCTTACAGGACTCACATCGAAATACGAATCTCTCTTGTAAAATAGGGCTTTGTGCTTCGCGTCTAACGCCATTATAACCGGACAATGTATGTGTGTCGTGTCAACAATAGATGTCATGCTGTAATGACGCACGTTGTGTCATCCTAGAAGTCTCTTCAAAATGCATAGTCCGATGAATCGGATTGGAAGTTATAGATTTCAGATGATCGAATTAAATATAAGTAGCAGAGTTAATAGAAAATTACAATAAAATTACAGTTATTTGCTGATTTTTTCGCCAGCAACTCTTTTAGATAGAAAGATATAACACCACAAGTGTCATCGCAGGTGAAGTAATAGAAAATTTTACGTTTTATTATTTACGCAAATTACATAATGCGTTGAAAAAATTGTTAACGTGCGTTAGAAGCTACATCGAAGAAATTTCTTTTTTGTTATAAAAGAATGATATGAATGAGATTGCAATATTTTAGACTAGTATATTTTTTACTAAATTTTCTGTTACGAACACTTTTCGTAATAAATCTGTTTTAGTACTGAAATTAATTCTTGTACGTACAATTTTAATAAGATTAATTATTTATTAAAAACTTAATTTATTAAAAAATAGGATGTTTGATAATTCTGATCATGAAGGATCTACTCGAGATTCTTTAATTCTGAATAATTGTTTCATAAACGAGAAACACAGCGGATTTGAGAAAATTGCATAGCTCAGACCATAGAGATAATACACATGTATTATCTCTATGGCTCAGACACATTAATATGCAAAATCTTGATATTAAATTATAATCGAGATTGATCATGATATACAAACGAAAATTTTATAATCAATAAAATATTCTCTGTAAATAGAAAAGCGCAAAGCATTTCTTGTATGCAAATCTTTCAACATTAACTAAATAATATTAGAAAATATGAAAAATAATTTCTAATCTAAATTTATATTGTTGACTACATTGTATAAAATAATATTGTTCATACTATACATAATTTAACCTATTAAATTAGAAGGAAACCTCTACTTTTATATCCTTGCTAAAGATATAAAAGTAATTGTTTCCTCGAACTTAATAGATTAATTTTATATTCTGTTTCGTATTCTTGTAACTTGGGTCCTTTTTATCTCTAGATAAAATCTAAATTTTTAGACTGCAATTGACATTATTTAGAGATAAAAAGAGTTATTTTTTCCAAAAATCAGAAAAGTCAGATTAGATGAGATATCTAAAAAAAGGATATAAAAATTAAAAATATGGATAAAAAAAGTAAGTGATTTATCTTTTTATTGACAGATATTTAAATAATAAATTATTTTATCTATTTTTTTTAGTAAAATACATCGATATAATTATTATAAATAATATATTATAAATCACTCAAGTAATTATATTGATTTAAACAAAATTACAATATCATAGGCTTACAATAAATAAGAAAATTAATAAAAAAGAGCATTAAAGTCTAGCTGGGAATTCGTGCTAAAAATCTATATATTCTTTCAAAATTAAGATTAACAATTTACATACGTTTCGACCTATTATAAGGTCATCCTTAGTATTCGTTATTACAAAAATTGTTTATAGATGATAACATTGTCGATAAAATTTAAACATTGTTTTTTAACGGAAAATTCGTAACAAAGAACTTGTAAATTTTTTTTTTTGTAATACCGAAATTAAAAGTCACCGTATCGCATCAGTCAATCGCATCGGTCATGGACACCAATCGCTCTTCTCGCATCTTGTGGTTTAGCGCTCAAATCTTTCTTGTCCACCTCTAAGTATTTATGCATGGTGTCAATGTCTGTTATCGGCAAAATCCTCTGTGACATTGGTAACAAAACGTTTAATTGTATCCGCAAGTCCGTGTGATTGTCAATTTTTAGTGTGTTCTTAGCGGTAATCAATTGATTCCACATCTTATTAATAGATGTCATGCTGTAATGACGCACGTTGTGTCATCTCTTCAAAATGCATAGGCCGATGAATCGGATTGGAAGTTATAGATTTCAGATGATCGAATTAAATATAAGTAGCAGAGTTAATAGAAAATTACAATAAAATTACAATTATTTCCACATCTTATAATAGGTCGAAACGTATGTAAATTGTTAATTTTAATTTTGAAAGAATATATAGATTTTTAGCACGAATTCCCAGCTAGGCTTTAATGCTCTTTTTTATTAATTTTCTTATATATTGATTTATTTTATTCAAAAAAATAGAAAAAAATCAATTATTAGTTAAATATTTTTCAGGAAAAAACAGGGGGACAGTTAAAATTTAATTATTTATTCTTATAAGCTGTCTGTAAATCGAAGAGAGTAATGTTCGAAATAGGCAACATACAGACTTGTTTGCTAGTCAAGTGTCTTCGAGAGAGGATGCAGATGATAGATCGATGACGATTTTGTATATTAATTTTTTTATGAAAAATGCCTAAGTAATTATAGCAACAGGAATAAATGTTACTTTAAACTCTATTACAAAAAATGATTAAAAAAAAACCTATTAATAATATTAATAATATTAATTAATGCTTACTTTGTATGAAATTTTATAGTGTAGAGGCATACTAATATTTAATTTTTACGATTAATTAAATTATGTTAACAAATAAAAAGAGAGAGAGAGAGAGAGAGGAGAAGAGAGAAGAGAGGAGAGAGAGAGAGAGAGAGGAGAGAGAGATTTAAATCTAATGATCTTGGAGGCCACGGGACTGGTCCTCTTCGACCTATCCAACGATGACCTATCCGCATAGTATATCTTAAGTAATCAGTACCCTTTTATGTCCCCCTTTGACCTAAACAACTTTTATCTGAAACATTTCTTCTGAAAATGCTTCGCTAAAGAAATATTTCAGTGCAATTTTTAAAATGGGACACTCTGTATATTGTTTTCGTATAAACGTTCAATATTGCTAATATGTTTCTGGTTTGCACGTACGCATAGTATATATTCTATGAATTAACAGAGTCATGCGCATGATTATTTATTTATCTCTCTCTCTTTTCTCTCTCTCTCTCTCTCTCTCTCTCTCAGATTATTAGAGAAGAGTTGAAAACCTTTAGGCGAAAACTCGAAGAAGTGAAGAAAAATATACAAGAGAAAGACACGGGAGGAACAGGAAGTTACAGTGAAGCAGTGAAAAATAAGAAGAAGGAAAACATTATCATCGTACARCCGAAAAGGGAGCAGGAAAGTGAAGCTACCAAGAAAATGGTTAAGGAGAAAGTAGATATAAAGAATTTGGAGATAGGAATAACAAAGATGAAGAAAGGTAGCAAAGGATCGATCATTCTTTGATGTGAGAGCGAGAAAGAAAKGGCAAAGCTGAGAGATACAGTGCGCGAAAAGCTTGGGGAAGACTTCAAAATCACAGAACCGAGAGGTAGTAAACCGAAATTAAAAGTTGTAAAGGTTGGAGAAGAAGAACTACAGCTGGATGATGAAACCTTAATTGATACGATTAAAAAGCAAAATAAGATTRAGGAAAAACTTTACATAAAAATAGTGAAGAGGCTAGTTAGAGGAAGTAGCGACGATGATACACGGGCTGGAGGTGGAAGAAAAGAGGACGGTTCCTTAATACTGGAGGTTGATGTATTGACCCATGAGCTATTGCTGAGAAGAGAGAAAATAAATATTGGATGGAGGAAATGTCTTGTATTTGAACATTATAATATTAAGAGATGCTTCAAGTGCTGGGGTTATTACC
>JANQDE010000102.1:459615-479225 GCA_037157785.1 Cephalotes varians | reverse complement strand
AATTTCCAATTTTTCGGTACATTTTCAAATAAAATTCGCCATATTGTTTTTCTAAGGCATCAAAACGTAATTTTGACCCCGTAAATCGAAAGAGCACACCCAAAAATAGTAAGATAAGTAGGTTTGGTTATGATATTTTTCATTTTCCTATTTGGCAGCGAGGCTCAAAGATGAGATAAAAATTCCATGATTTTGGGCGTTAATGGGATAAAGAGGAAATCCAAGACTACATGAAGAAGATGAATCTTGCAGTAGTGGCACTATCGGAGACTAGACTCATTCCAGAAATCGAAGACAGTGAAGTGAATACGCCGGGGTACAGTATAGTTAGGTGTGATGGGGAAAATAGAAATACAGGAGGCGTGATGATTTATATAAGAAACGATATTAAATATGAAGTAGTACTAAAGGAGAAGGTAATATCAAACTGTTGGTGTGTAGCGGTAGAGATAAGAGATAGTATGTACAAAGGCGTGATTATAGTCGTATATCACTCACCAAGTGCATCAGATGGTGATTTTTTAAGATTTTTGGAGGATGTAGTGGATCTTCTAGTAGCGAGAGGTCAATGCATTATGTTAGGTGACTTTAAYATAGACTTAATGGCGGATATGTTTTATGCGAAAAAACTAATAAGTGAGATGTTGTGTCTGGGTATGAAGCAATAYGTAGACAARCCGACGAGGATTACAAATAATAGTCAAACTTTGATAGATTTGGTTTTCGCAAATACTAAAATAAACTGTAATGTATATCATAAGCCAAGGATAGCAGATCATTTATGGTTAAATGTTGATCTCAACAGAAGTAATGTTAAAGAAAAATTTAGAGAATTCATTAGCAGAGATTACAGTAAATTCSAGATAGATAAATTTTTAAATATWGTGGAGGAAGGATTAGAACAAAGAGATGATGTAAGGTTAAATGAAAGAGCAGAGAAATTTGTTCAGAATATGGTGGCGGCGCTAGATGTTGTAGCATCGAAGAAAAAGTTTAAAATTCCAAAGTTATGGGAAGGGAAAAAATGGTATTCAGACGATATAAGATTAGCTACTAATACAAGGGATGAGGCATATACGAGAGCGGTATATACGGGCAATGAACRAGATTGGTTGCAGTTCAAAATGAAAAGAAATGCGGTAGTCAAGATAATTAGAAAGAAAAAGAAGGAATATTATGAGAGAGTATTTTATATACAGAGTATTGAAAACATAGTAGAATCTATAAGAGAAAATGACAGTAAAAGTTCTAAAACTATTTATGCTATAGAAAGTAAAGGTTTAATTGAAAGGTTTGAATTGATAAATATACAGAAATTAGAACAGATTGTTATGGCTTTGCCACAGAAGAAAGGAACAGAGGAGGGAATATCTAGTGATATATTAAAAATGAGCTTTCGAGTGATAAAAAATGAGCTATTGAGGGTAATAAATGATTCATTAATAAATGGTATATGTCCAGAGGGATGGAAAACATCTACTATAATACCGATTCCKAAGWTAGAAAAACCAAAGAAAGYAAGTGAGTATAGACCAATTAATATATTACCAATTTATGAGAAAGTATTAGAGTTAGTTGTAAAGGARCAGATAGAAAATTACTTACATAGGAATGATATTATAACGGAACATCAATCGGGATTCAGAAAATACAATTCGTGCGAAACAGCAATACAARGTGTCATTGAGGACTGGAAASTAACAATTAGTGAAGGAAAAATGGTAGGAGTAATATTCCTGGATTTAAAACGGGCATTCGAAACGGTAGATAGGACGAGATTGCTAGAAAAATTAGATCAATATGGAATGAGAGGAATGGTGTTAGAGTGGTTTAAAACATATCTAAGCGACAGAACACAACAGGTTAGAGTTAATAATCAATGTTCAAAGTGTATCAAAACGAAATACGSAGTTCCACAAGGATCGGTACTAGGGCCCTTGCTATTTACATTATATATAAACGATATAGTAGAATTTTGTCCAGAGGAGTGCAATATAAGAATGTTTGCGGATGATACTTTAGTATATGTAAGTGGGGAAGGTAGTGCAGAATTAGAGAGAAAAATGAACACAGTATTTAGCATGGTGGAAGAGTGGATGAGTGTTAATAAGTTGAAACTGAATACGAGTAAAACAAAATATATGGTAATCAGAAGTGTAAGAAAGGAGCAGAGAGGYAATATTACATTAAAGTGCTCGGACGGAATGGAGTTAGAGCGTGTGGATAAAATAAAATACCTGGGAGTGATGATCGATGATAAGATCCAGTTTAAAGACCACTGTRATTATATGCTTAAGAAAATAGGAAAAAAGACTAGTTTTTTAAATAGAATAGGTGGATTCGTATCACCGTACACTAGATGTATTATATATAAGTCCATTATAGCACCTCACTTCGAGTACTGTGCTACTATATTGATTGGGATGGGACAAACGCAATTACATAAACTTCAGGTAGCTCAAAACCGCGCCATGAGAGTCATTCTGCAGTGCAATAGATTTACCAAGGTTGAGCACATGCTGCAGACGCTGCATTTTATGTCCGTAAAGCAACGAGTGTATTATAACGTGGCTGTATTTATTTTTAAGATTTTAAATAACATGGCATCGGTGGCGTTAAGCAATAAAATAGAATTTGTGGGAAGGGATTGTGAGAGACAAACGAGACAGGCAGGAGACATAGCAATAACATTCCGCAGAACTAGAGGTGCACAAAAAAGTTTGTTCTACGAAGGAATAAAAATGTATAATTCTTTACCCACCGAAATAAAACAATGTGATAAAATCGTATCGTTTAAGAGATTGTTAAGAGAATACATATCAGACAACGTATAATATTTATGTATAGAAATAGCTGCGAAAGCTAAATAAAGTCAATCAATCAATCAATCAATCTCTCTCTTTTTACTTGTTAACATAATTTAATTAATCGTAAAAATTAAATATTAGTACACCTCTACACTATAAAATTTCACACAAAGTAAGCATTAATTAATATTATTAATATTATTAATAGGTTTTTTTTTAATCATTTTTTGTAATAGAGTTTAAAGTAACATTTATTCCTGTTGCTATAATTACTTAAATGACGACTTAGTATATTAATTTTTTTATGAAAACACAACAATTAATTAATTAAAGCGCCAAGCAGTTAAAGCTAGGTCTTCGTGCTGAAATTTCTTATGTGAATTTGTATACATATCTCAAGTTCAACTGTGCGCCGAATAAATTTTCGGTCTTAAAACACAGTCTTAAGATGAACAAAGAGAGTAAATCACACTATTAAATAATCAATTTAATAACAACGATGCTAATAAGCATCTCAATCCCTTATTCCTCCTGAATATTGTAAAGAATTTGTTGCGAAAAATAACACCTCAGTCAGGGATCGAACCTGGAACCTCTCGACTTTCCGGGGCGAGCGTCTTACCTTCTCGACCACTAAGGCATGTGGTGATATTCTTCGCAATAACCGGTAATGATAATGAGAACGCATGCTAGGGCGCGCGTATTTTTAAATAAGAATAGACTCACCGATATGTGACAACACAACAATTAATTAACTAAAGCGCCAAGCGGTTAAAGCTAGGTCTTCATGCTGAAATTTCTTATGTGAATTTGTACATATCTCAAGTTCAACTATGCGCCGCTGTATCTTATTTAAAAATACGCGCGCCCTAGCGTGCGTTCTCATTATCATCACCAGTTGTTGCGAAGAATATCACCACATGCCTCAGTGGTCGAGAAGATAAGACGCTCGCCCCGGAAAGTCGAGAGGTTCCAGGTTCGATCCCTGGCTGAGATGTTATTTTTCAAATTCTTTACAATATTCGGGGGGAATAAGGGATTGAGATGCTTATTAGCATCGTTGTTATTAAATTGATCAATTTAATAGTGTGATTTACTATCCTTGTTCATCTTAAGATTGTGTTTTAAGATCGAAAATTTATGCGGCGCACAGTTGAATTTGAGATATGTATACAAATTCACATAAGAAATTTCAGCACGAAGACCTAGCTTTGACCGCTTGGCGCTTTAGTTAATTAATTGTTGTGTTGTCACATATCGGTCATGAGTCTATTCTTTTTCATGAAAAATGCCTAAGTAATAGGGTTATAGCAATAGGAATAAATGTTACTTTAAACTCTATTGCAAAAAATGATTTTAAAAAAACTTAAAACTTAATCCTTTAAAGTTATTCAGGTGTTCTGGTACATTTTTGGTGTAACTTTTAAAATAGAACACCCTGTACGGCAACATTGCATATGATGTTGAGACAATATTGCTTGGCAATCTGCAACGTAGCAATATGGCAATGTTTTGGCAATATTCAATGCTATGTGGGGAATAAGGACTGCAGTAAAATTTTTAAAAAACTACACGAAGAAGTAGAGTTTGTCAACCAAAAAGTGAAGAGACTCTCTAGTATCCTTCTCTTTTATCAGTCTTAGATGCCACAGATGATTCCAATTTTCATTATTAGAATGACTGAAGATAGATAATAGTTGCGCTTGGCCGATCTAATGAAGTTCTGAACTTTATTTAGATCTAAATTTTTTAGATTTAAATTTGTTGTAACAAATAATATCGTAAAGAGAACAAAAACACACAACATTCCTCTTTCGTCACATCTAGCTACGTCTCTTTCATTTCGTCCTTAAGTTCTCTTATGATTCACGAAACTGATAAGTTCTTGAAATATATATGTTTCAATGATGCGTATATGTAGCACTCAAGCAGAAAAAGTCTATTAAATAAATCCATTTTATTATCGGCATTAACAATAGTTCCCAATCAAAATTCTAGACCTCTTCTGAGAGAGAGAGAGAGAGAGAGAGAGAGAGAGAGAGAGAGAGAGAGAGACAGAGAGAGAGAGAAAATCGACAAATATAATGTAAAATAGTATGAGAATAATAAGAATGAAAACAATGATGTTATTGAAGTAAGAACAATCCATTCAAGTGCTCATGGTGCGTGCGCTTTCGACAAGCATGGAGTTATCGTAGAGTTCTCATGTGCAGTATGTTTCATCTTCCAGGTATTAATTCTGTCTTTAAATATATGAAGGAGATATATGAATATACTTAGCAGAATTTGCGTGTAGGCGAGTCTAATTGTGTTAAAGTTCATAAAATTTTTAAATTTGAAATACATATATGATTCAGATTTAATGTTTTTCTGAAGTTATCCACAAAGAGAGATTACCTTCATATACTCAGATATTATTAATCTTCTGGTAATCGAGTTAATTTTTTTCAATTTTTGACGGATGTAGCGATGAGATTAAGTATTTTACAAATAGATTCGAATTTGTTAGCATAGTTTTGAACTCTCTATGATTACTTAAAAAAAAACAAGTAGACTTGATCGAAATAGATTCGAATCCTTTATGAAACCTCAAAAAGCAAGAATGCTGATTCCAAATAGATTCAAATTTGAATCAAATATGTTTAAATCTTTTATGAGTACTTTATTAAAAATTTTATTTCCTTCGAATTAAAATGTTTGTATAAAGCAACAATTATTTTAATATATTATTTTATTAAAATTTAACAAATAGTTTCACAAACAGTAACGTATACAAATTAAAACAAAGTATCTAAAATAAAAAAATATTTTTTACATTTTTTTACCCATACAGCACAAAAACTTGCAGCAACATTGCTGCAACGTTGCAACATTTCATATTGCAGTGCAATGTTGCAGCAATGTTTTAAAAATATTATAAAAAAATAATTTTTAAGATGCAGTTACGCCGTCCCGAACAAAAAAAATAACATATTCTGCTTGGGACCTAATTGCCTAGAAGTATATTATAGCCTAGAGAGTGTATATAATTACTATAATTATATATTATATGATTATTATAATTATACACTGTCTAGTCTGCAACTTCTAGATAGTTAGGTCCCAAGCAGGTAGAATATTTTTTTTCTTTGTTCGGGGGGACTACGCCGCTGAATTATAATAGTGTTGAATGACTGCAATCTTTATCGAAAAAATCGAAAATCGATTTCTTATTAAAGTAATCGATTTGTCTTAAAATCAAAGTCTTGAGTATCGATTTAAAGATCGATTAATTTTTGAGAAAAAATCGATTTATTAAAAGATCGATTCGGAATTGAACATCCCTAGCATGAGATCGCACAACATAAAGAAGGTGATCACAGCGCATGCTCATATCGCGGTGTTTTATGACAGATTTTTTAACCTCAATAATCGTAACTTTAATGCTTTAACGTTAATATCTCGATTCGCAGGGCAGAGCAACGCTTTTTTCTGTCAGATTCTTTCGTTGCAAAAACGCATCGATTGAGTATATATATATATATATATATATATATATATATGTATATAATAAATTCATATATATAAATTGTAACGTTCCTGCTTTCTCGATCGCTCGGATCGACTCGCCGGAGTCAGGGTTCGAGAAAGAACGAAACACCAATTTATTTTAATTTGTTGATGAAGAAAGAAATCCTTTATTTACTAATCAAAATAACCTTTACGGCTGTAACTGAGACAGCGTGGGGTTAACAACTGCGGAACGCGTATTCTTCGGTACGATTCTTTACTCGCAGGTTTTGTTTACAGGGAGTCGTTGGATCAACGGACGGAAGATACACAGTTGATACCAGGCCGACGCAGAACTTAATTAAAAACCGATTGCTCGCAGTGAGCGAAGCCGCAATGAACGGAATGAATGCGGAATAAACTAAAATAAACGTATCACAGAGCTTAATTTAAGCTACTCAGAATTCTAATGAACGGATCGCGTCGTAAACAAAACTTAATCTATGTGAAATCATTAAACGGGTTGGGCCGTGAACAAAGCTTAACCTAGTTCATATCGAATTAAATGAACCATGCCGTGAACAGAAATTAACTTGTCTTAAACTAGTGGGGCTATTGACATAGACTGCACGGGCGATCGACGGAGAGCGCGAAGGATCGAGCATCCTGGCATCGGACGAGTGAGAGCCAGGGTTGTTTGGAGGGATCCGATGCTCGATCTGGATATATAAGGATATCATGAGGTTAGTTGACCCCGTCATAGACCTGGGGCTTTACATCTCAGGGTGACACGTCCGCTCAGTGCAAGGAACCGAGAATACCCGGTCAGGATCAAAAAGCCGAGAATACTCGGCGCGGGAGATCGAGAATACCTGGTCAGGATCGGGAAGCCGAGAACGCCCGGCGCAGAAGACCGAGAACACCCGGTCAGGATTGGGAAGCCGAAAACGCCCAGCGCAGGAGACCGAGAACACCCGGTCAGGATCGGAAAGCCGAGAACGCCCGACGCAGGAGACCGAGAACACCTGATCAGGATCGGGAAGCCGAGAACGTCCGGCGCAAGAGACCGAGAACACCCAATTAGGGTTTGCCGAGAACACCCGGCGGTCAAGAGCTCCGAGCACGCTCGGAGTTCAGATTCGATCGATTTTCAGTCGACGCGGTGCTCTATTTATACCCGAAATTTCGCAGGAGCGTTCCCCCCACCTGTCGGTAATTTGGAGCAGGGCCGTACCATGAACGGTATCAAGTGAGGCGAGATAAGTTGAAGAATCCCGCATGTATACAAGGGCAGAATTATGTTCTACCTGAATAACGGACTACCGTTAAATTAAGTATCTTCTAAATATTTTCATAAATGTTTTTCAGTACAACTTGTGTAAGTTTATTTATTGTAAAAAATATGAATAACTCTTGTAATAGAAAACTTGTTTCGAAACGTCGTGGTAGATGGATTATTACAAATCAAAGATATTGCAGGATCTTCTGGAGAAATTTTGAAATGGCAAGCTGTCAATACTTTTTCTAAACAGTTTTTAAATGTAGAATTGTGTAAAGTTTCTAAAGGAGAGGAAAAAGAAGAAGTTTATTCATGTAATACAAATAGTAAAATTTAGTAAAATTATTATTATTTTTCGTAAAATTTTATGCCAAATAAATTTTAATGCAGTAATAATTACTATCGGACATTACGATATCTTACACTGCAAAACGTTACCATTGTTAGAGGGAATATTTTTTCAGCAGTAAGATAGACCGGAGATCCTCTCATCATTAAAAGCAACAAGTTTTGAGTTACTTGTGTTCATAATATACCATTTATTACTATATGCATATATTGTATTACATTTAAAAATATCAAAAGAATTTTTTTTAATTATTAGAATATTACATTAGTAATTAAAGAAAAAATTTAATTAATTACAGATTAATTAAAGGAAAGTCGCTGACATAGTAACACCTCCTTAATTTTCAAAAAATTAAACATAAAATTAAACCTTGCACTTTATTAATACTGATAAAAATATGATCTGTTTACATAATTAAAGAAAATTCATAATTTATATTAACATAGACCAACTTATGACCCCATACAACACAGAAAAATTGCAACAATATTTTTTTGCAAGATTACAACATTGCAGTAACGTTGCAAAATGCTGTTGCAACGTTGCAGCAACATTTTACAACGTTACTGCAATGTTGTAATCTTGCAAAAAAATATTGCTGCAATTTTATTACAATTTTTCTGTGCTGTATGGGTATATTTTTTCTCTCTCTTTCTCTCTCTCTCTCTCTCTCTCTCTCTCTCTCTCTCTCTCTCTCTTTCTTTAGACTAATAATTTTATTTTTAGAATATTCAAGTACTACTTGTAAAAGATTCAATTTTTTTATGATAAAAGCTACTTGTAAGTACATTTTGAATCTTGCAAATATTCATTCAAAATTTGAAACTAACTAGTCAGGATTACTTTGCAAGTATAATGTATAAAATATTATGAATATTATTTTCTGAATATTATTTGAATTTAAAAAAAAAGCTTGATTATTTGATTTGACTCGGATTTTTAAGTAGAAGAAAATCGCCGATACTGACATAAGTCTTCTGAAGACTTACTTATTTCTCAAAAATTAAATATTGTATTTTATTAATACTGATAAAAACATGAGTCGTTTAAATGATTAAGGAAATAAAAACTCATAATTCATATTAAGATCACAAGATAGAAGTCTAATCTATTTTTTATATACTGTCTCGCTACATGTTTGCGTCTTACGGGATAGCATAAAGTAGAGACTCTTTACTAGAGACTAGACATTTAAGACCTCCTACTGATTGGTGCACGTGACTTCTGCTCTACTAATGGCGGTGCCAATAAGGAACGCTGCTCAGGCAAGCGAGGAACAGACATAAAGAAGATGTTAAAAAGCGCTGATTTTTGCCTAAAAAGATATAAGCAAAAGGAACAATTGTTTTATAGATTTTAATTTTTTGAATATGATAATGTCAATAAAATATTATTATAATATATTATAATAAAGGCAGATGGGGAATACCTTGAAAATTAAGCGCGAACCATATGTATTCACACAAATTTTAATATTCTTTTCAAAATATTCCCCAAATGCTACAAACTTTTTAATAATTTTATCGTATCTAGAAAGTAAAATTAAACAAAAAAATACTATTCATTTTACTTACATACTTTTTTAACGGACATCGACTTCTTTTTAATATACTCCTTTGGATTGAAATATCAAATATGCTTGTACTCCAAATTTAAAATGATATTACTGGTATTGATGAATTAATAATGTACAAATAATGGTATGTGTGTGTGTGTGTGTGTGTGTGTGTGTGTGTGTGTGTGTGTGTGTGTGTGTGCGCGCGCGCGCGCGCGCGCGCGCGTGAGTGCATATGTATGTGTGAAGTAATGATGTGTATCAATCTCCTGAAAAATCGTACATAAAATAATTATAAAGCTATCTCTCCACGTAACACTTGGCGATGAATGACGAGTATAATCTGGATAATGGAGTATAACGATCACAATTGAGGATTCCGTAAACATATGCGTGCATTTGTCTATGTCATGTATACTGTAACAAAATGCGCACATATGCGCTTTACGATATCTAGTCTGAAATCAACAATGATCGATAGAATCGATTTATCGATTCATTGCCGCCATTTGTAGAGCAAATGTCTCTAGTAAAAGGTTTCTAGCATAGTATGCATATAAATCAAGAAACTAAATAAGAAATGTTTTACATCGAAAAGAATTTTAGAAATCCTCATATTTGTAAGTATTTTGTACAGATTCCTCTAAAAGAAAAAGAATAGGAATACATAGCATTATCCTACTGCTAATTTTTTATTCACTATTATTTTAGATTAATTAATTGCATTCTTTATTTTCTCAATAAAAATTTCAAGATTTGCTAATATCTTTTATTATATTAATATTGCGTATTTTATMTAATAATKAATMAGGAATGYTTTTGTATTCGCGTTTTAAACTTATTATTTTAATTTTTAAWWWTTAAAAATTAAAATAATAAGTTTAAAACGCGAATACAAAARCATTCCTKATTMATTATTAKATAAAATACGCAATATTAATATAATAAAAGATATTAGCAAATCTTGAAATTTTTATTGAGAAAATAAAGAATGCAATTAATTAATCTAAAATAATAGTGAATACATAAAAGCCTTAAAATATAATAAAAAAAAGAGAAATATGTTTTTTTTTCATCAATCATTTATTATATTTAAGGTTTACTCATCACAGATTGCGACGCAAGAAAATACACAATAAAATTTCTTGCAAAATATATTCAAATAAACAAAGAAAATTAATAAAAGGGCTACAGGCCAAGCCGGTTGTTGTTTGCTAATAGACATATATTATTATTATTAATTGTACATATAAGACAAAACGCTTTCGATCCCTATTGGGTCATCCTCAGTGTCAATAATGATCGAGTATTGTTACCTAACGTTAAAATAATTAAAAATTACGCGAAATTATAATAATTCGATGTCTGCATGTTGTATAATATTTTGGGCTGTCTGCGAGTAGTCCCATCGGAAAGGCTGACAAATTCCGAGTGGAARGAACATTGCTTGTCAAAATTGTTCACTCTCCTATTAAGGTTTTTGCARTATACGATGGAATGTATATTCGAATTAGACATGTCAACCGGATTCAAATAGTAGCAATTACTAAAAATTATTATATATAATTGGTTATGCGTTGTGATAATTCTTCTTTTTTAAAAAACGAAATTACATACCTTAACAGATTGACATAGTCAAAGCAACATAAATACAAAAGAAATGTAGACAGCTCTGATGTTGACTAACAATTAACAAGAAGATCRCTAGCTATGGTAGGAACAAATGGATAAAAGGAAGGGAGAAAACGACACAGGAAAGGAACAAGAAAAAAGAAGGGGGGGGGGGAAATAAGGAAATTGCGTGGATTAAAGTAAACTCTATGATTGGGAGATAGACGTCTGATAATAATTCGGTGTCACTCTGTTTATTCAATCCGTATGATTGTTTTTTTATATGTATCATCTCGGAAATTAGCCTTTTACCATAAGAAGGCTCCATGTCTACAATCTCAACCCCATTTCAATTCATATCATGATCATTATCTAAGCGATAACCTGAGATAACAGACAATGATCCGCTCTTTTTGTTGATATCCTTAATATGTTCGTRTATTCTCGTTCCCAGCTGTCTTTTAGTCTGCYCTATGTATGTCGCCTCACAATCATTGCATTTGATTTTATAGACGACATCACGGTGCGACCAAACATCCAAACCATCTTTAYYCCGTTTTATGTATYTTTTAAGCGTATTGTAAATAGAATAAGACATACAAAAACCAAACCTCCCACAAACWGGTAAAAAGCCTTCAGAGACGCTATTGACATATGGTATTGTGAAAAATTCTATCTTATCCGATTTTTTCACTTTTTTGTCTTCCTTATTAAAATTATTCTCTTTGTACGATAATTGCTTAATTCTCTTATTTATTGTGGAAAAAATGAACGGAAGCAGGAAACAGTTATCGAGTAACACCTTTTTTTAGATTTATCTCATGAAATTTAGGATGAGATAAAAGTAACGCTCTATCCACCAAACCATAAACGATACCTCTTTTTTGTGACAGTGGATGTTGGGAATGAAAATTGACATATCTTCCCGAAAATGTCGGTTTTTTGTAGCAATCGAAAACTAGTATGTGGCCATCAACCATGATGGTAATGTCAAGGAAGTTAATGCGATCACTATTGCTGATTTCCAAAGTGAATTGTAATTGTTCGTGAAAAGAGTTGAAGATTTCTAGAATAATATCAAAACAATCAGTAGGTGCCGCTAAAAGAATGTTATCTACATATCTAAAGTAAAAGGGAAACCTTGTAGGCAGCTGTGTTATTGCTAATTGTTCCAAGTCCTGTAACACTAAATCCGAAATAATAGGCGACAACAGGGAACCCATTAGCGTGCCAAAAATCTGCTTATAGATGATTTTGTTGAAAGAAAAAAATGTTGAATTTAAAATTAATTTTATAGCCAGTAAGAATTCTTCCTTAGGAATTTGTGTGTTAACAGAGATTGAATCCCATCTTTTTGCTCTCAAACACCTACTCATGCGGAACATTTGTGAATAAAGAGACAACATCTAAGGAGGCTAATTTGTGATTAGGATCAAAGAAAGTGCCATTCAATTTACGGACTAAATGGTAGCTGTTTTTTACCGCACTAGGAGCCTCCGATATGCTGTTCTTAATGATATTGTGTAAGAACCACGCCAAATGATATAATGGGCTATTTAATGATGAAATGATGATTCTAAGTGGGTTACCCATTTTATGGATCTTTGGTAGTCCATAAGCTCTAGGCAGAACTCCATCAGTAGTTAGTAATCGTTTGTAAATGTGCAACTCAATCCAATTTTTCTTTTTCCAATTAGATAAAAGAGAGCGTAAATCCGTCGTCAATTTTTTTGTCGGATCCCTACTAATCCTCAAATAAGTATTGGTGTCCGAAAGCATCTCTTCCATTTTCCTATAATATTCAAATCTATTTATCGCTATAATGACATTCCCTTTGTCTGACTTGGTGAATAAAACATCCGGGTGATCCTTCACAAATTTTTTTGTTAAATCTAACCAATGTAATATCATCTTATAATTCGAATCCATTTTAGGAGAAAACCGAAGTAATCTACTAAGGATGGGAATCGTTTGACCTCTAATTGAACTACTGATTTGCTCTTGGCATTTATAGATATTTTTTTCAATATATTTTATGAATTCAATAATTATTTTTTCCCTATCTTGTTCCCGCCAAGGTAAGCCAAACTTTTCACCCAGTTGTAACAATAACTTGACATCAGGGGGAATTTCCAAATCACAAAGATTCACAAACCATTTATCATGTAACTTATTCAATGGAGAGACAAGATCAAAGTTATCCGATAAAATACGAATTGTGTGTGAGGCTTCTGTACGACACAAGTCATTATTACAGTTATCCGGGCCCTGTTCTGTATAATTACGCGAACAAATTTTCCCATCCTTGGAACAGTCATAGAAAATGGGTTTAATATGAGATTTTATCGCCTTTCTTTGTTTTAACACTAGCCATTCAACTTTCTTGTCCATCTTCAACTTCTCTTAATTTATCAAATTGTTAATTTATTCAAATAAAAATATTTTTCAATAAAATAACATTTGCAAACGATAGAATAGACTTATCGAGTCAAATGTACGCGCGTCAATCGTATGCGCAGCGTGAGATCGCTCCGCGTATCTATATCAGTGCTGTCCAGAATTTTTGGGTTTAAAATTGAAAAAAGTGTCGGTGTTTATACCTATTGTCATTGTCAAAAATTACGTGATGTTTGATTTTAGGTATAAGACTAGTCTGAGATTGTTAAAAGTTCTTGACGTACATGATTCATTGTTTAAAAGTATATTATTACTATCTAATATTATAAGATATACTATAATTTTTTAATATATATAAATACGAAAATTGTACAAATATATATAATAATGTGAATAAAATATAATTTTGTACGTTTTATATAAATATCTAATCTGCCAATAATTTTCACGTATTATTACAAATGCATTTTTTTTTTAGTAATATGACACATGTCAAAAACTTTTAACGATTTTAGACTAATCTTGTTCTTGAAACTGAGAAAACGAAAAAACACAAACTATGAAATGAGAAGTAACAATGGAAAGAGAGAGGAACACTAACGCATTGCAATTTTAAACTTGAAAGAATAAATCCTAAGACAGCACCAATCTATACGTGAGCTGGCGAATTCTGAGAACTCAAGATCATCGTATCTCAACGACTGCGTGCGTGCGTGCGTGCGTGCGGGCGGGCGTGCGTGCGTGAATTGATCAAATTCTGTAGACTCAATGGATAGCTTGGGTTTGAATTATATCATAAAAGTATTTTTCTTTTTCCTCTACAAGCAAAGATATTACGACGTCCAAATCTGAAAAATTATATTGAAAAAACGACATTGTTGTCAGTGTCACCCCGAAGAAAATTTTGTACGGTTCATTTTCGATACAATACTATGCTCATAAACGTTACGTTATGATTGACTCGACTAATTTTAGTCGAACTTTGATATATTATTATATGACAGATTGTTAAATTAAAAAATAAGTTGTACATAAGGATCAATAAATAATAATAATATAGTAATAATTCTTACGAAAACAATGAATTAAGGAGGCAACTTAGTTTATAAGGTAAAAAATTTCAAATTTTTTTTTTACTTTAATCGATAGTAAAAGTCATAAAAAATATATTCTTAAATTTTCAGAATGTAGTTCGAAATTGTTTGTATTTTGGAAGTTATAGCCCGAAGAACAGATAAGCAGGTTATTTAAAAACGCTTTTTCTCGAAATAACATTTTCGTACTTTCTTCAAATTGACGGAAAAGAAATATTTGACGAATTGACTTCATACAAAGTTTTTTATTTAAATTATTATCAATCTATTCTAAATGAACTACAAACCTAAAAAAATTAATTCAAATAATTTTTATTTATATAAAGAAGATGTAACTTTTTTTCGAAATTGTCATTTTTTCTTTAAAGTCCTAAAAGTTTTACAATTTTACATTTTTGTATTATTTTTTTTAGTTCATCGACTAAATAATCACATGAAAATTAAAGATATTTTTAGTTTTTTGTTTCGAACAAAAATTACCAGCTCCATTTTTTTCTCCATTTCGAAACTTCAATTGCGAAGTGCTTCATCAATCACTGATTAATTATGATGTCTTATTTTGAATGTTTACAAAATTTTATTGTATTGTATAAATATGTAATAAAGTGTCCCTAAAGTTTTGGAAAGATTGACTTTATTTTACTTTGTTAAAAAAATTTGTGAAAATCAACTTTTTTTCAGCGTTTTAACTAGGTTCTCTCCTTAATAAACAAATTGATTACAAACTCATCTGTTTGCAGTTCTTTGTAGGATTTACAATAAATAATAAATTTTATTAAGGATAATGTATACAAGAAAAAATTATGGAATGAACTATGAAATAATTAGTGAGAAGAAATAATATATATTGGGTCATCCCATAAATAATGCGGTGTTTTCAAATGAATTAAACGTCGGAGGGGGAGGGGATAAACTATCTGCATCAACTTTCTTACCTTGTTCTTATTCTTAGTGCATGTTTTGCAGAGTGCAGTTCGATTTTAACAGTTATTTTTTCAAAATTATAATGAAAGTGACAAAAGAGCATATTCGGAATATTTTGCTTTACGAGTTTAATAAAGGTAACAAGGTAACGGAAGGTGCGAGGAATATTAAAGCAGTATGGGGACAATGAGCGTAAGCCAATGTCAATGATGGTTCCAGAAATTCCGAGCCGAGGAAACTACAGTTTAGAAGAGCCTCGTCCTGAAAAATCTGTAGAGCTCAATGAGGGCGTCCTGCAAACCCTGGTGGAAAATCCCATCGTAACTGATGAGGAACTAGCTGAGAAGCTTGGATTTGGTCATTCAACCATTTATCAACATCTGTGTGCCATCGAAAAAGTCAGCAAATTGGACTAATGGGTTCTTCACATATAAAAAAACCGCATTACTTATGGGATGACTCAATATTAGGTGTTCCGATTAGTTTTCAAAAATATTTTGCAAAAAAAAACACGTTTACTTTAGAGAGACATTAAATTATATTTTATTCAAAATATTTTCCATTACTAGCTGTAACTTTTTTCCAGTTTTCTAGCAATAAGTAAATTCCGCGATAAAAACAATTCAACAGTTCATCCTTCAAAATAATCCGTTTATCAAACTATTTTTTATTTTTTTCATTTTGAAATGATGATCAACAAGGCCATGCTGCATCGATCTAAATAAACAATAATCTGAAGGAACAGTCTGGTGAATACGCGACGTGTAAGATTCCTTTCCATTGAAGCGCCGATAATGCATCTTTAATTACTTTTGCAATATTGTCGGGCAATAAAATTACTTTGCGCTAATTTTTCTTTGAGCCATTATTGAATACTTCTGATTCAAAGCATCATTCATATCGATTAATTGTTGTTGATAACACTCAGTAATGATTGTTTGATTCGGTTTCAGCAGCTCATAATACACAACGCCTTTCATATTCCATCAAGTGCACAACAACTTTACTTCTACTTACAAGGGAACACAACCAACTGACTCCCTCTGATTTAAATAAGTTTTGGATATGTTAAAACTTGAACAAAAATAAGAGATACTTTTTTTTTATACGTGCTAAGTCGCATGTTAAGGAGGTGAAAATCTCCCTTGAAAAAAATCAATTTTTTCTTTCAGTGTGAATATCGTCGAAATTATGAGAGATAGAAAAAAATGTTTTAAATAAAAGTTGAATGATTCTAAGCGTATTTAATAACTATAATAAAAAAAATATTTTTTAATTATTTGTTTATTGTACACCCACCACCGCTTCTAATTTTCAAAAATTTTCAAATTTTTATAATAATAAAAATTAAAGAGCATTTTACGCTAAAAACAATGATATATGGTATAATCATGTTCCGACAACCCACTTTTGTAACGAGAAACATCTTTATATACGCGCTCCATATGTTCGTCTTATACTGTGTTGGTTGTGTGAGATAGCGTTGAAGGCAAATACAATACGGTTCATCAGTAAAGTATCAGCAACTATTGAAAAAAGAGCTTTTTATAATAATCTTTTGATAATAATAATAATAATAATAGTGATTTGATTAAACTGTTAAAATCAGTCAAATATTTCTGATGATATATAAAAGATTGTATAAAATACTTTGGACAATTAAAAATAAAGTATGAATAAAGAAATTATTATTTTTATAAATATCGTGCATTTCATTTTGACCATAGAGCAGCTAACTGCAGTGTTCAATGTTGACATGAATAATGTATTGATAACGCACATCTTATCGACACATCTTAATGCTTATGCTGGCGTTAGACTATGCGCGATTCGTGGTGATCCTTTGATTTCATCAAAAAAACCGCTCCGCTAGCAAATTTACACGAATATTAAACGATAAGTGCAAATTCGACAAATATGTCCATTTGCATCGTTTGCAAATGTTATATGAATAGAAAATTGCGAATTTTGAGCTGTTTCTGATCACGAATCGCGCATAGTTTGGCGCAAGCTTTATTAATGCAGGAATAGAGGAAATTTGCTCATGTGTGCAATAGCATATGCAGTAGCAACAGTTTTATACAGGTATGTGCTGTCATTTATTAAAATGGAAGTACACAAATTGGTGCTTTTCATAGACCAAAAGTATTTATTTCATTATTAATAATTTATTGTATTTACTAACCACAGATTGTCCGCAAACACGATTTTAAATGGGATAAACCAAATATTTTTTCACCAACACAAAGAGAGAAACAGAAGAAAAAGAGAAATAGCCAAGATGTTTTTCATTAAAAAATATAAGAAAATTAACAAAAGCATAAACTTACAGAAGGACACAGATAATCTGAATCCTATTTATGACAAAATGATAATATAAACGTACATGGTTAAATTTATAATAACGAAAAACAATCTCGCGTCTCAGTCGCCTGTTTTACGTGGTTCAACGCGGACGTGCCATCTAACACGGCAAAATATGCAAAATATAATCACTTGACATGTGACAGATTTTTTATAGTAGGTGTGTATGACATTGTCAAATATTAATGACTACAAGGTTTGATTTTTTACTTTTTATCGTTATGTATTGAAAGTCTTTTACATTATTTATTTTTGCATTATTGTAGTTAACACTTGATAAGGACCAGAAAGAGTCTAATCGAAACGTTGTGTCGAAGTTAATAAAGATCATTTACCAGAATATGTCAAATTTACCAAACTTATTTCTATTGTTTAATCACTGGTAACTAAAAAATATTTCATATTATTGCATTTATTCAATAATTTTTGTTTTTCATATAGTTTCCTCTCAAATGTTGTAAATGTAAAAAAAACATTCCAATAATTTATGTATCTTCTCATGTTCTATCTCATGGAATATAGGCAACCCCTCACTTCCGATTTTGCTGATTTTTAGATATGTTGTAGCTTATCGAAAAATAAGCGATACGTATTTTTTTTGCAGAAAAAGCTATTTAGGGGATGAAAACCACCCTCAAAAATCATCCTCAAAAACAAGTTTTTTGAAGACATCTTCGATTGTAATTAAAATTTTTCGAAAATGGCATTCGTTCGTTACACCAAAAATCTAAAAAAATTTAAAAAAATATAAAATCTATGATATTATTTTCAGAAAACTGTTTTTGGGAGTGACTTTTGAGGTGGTTTTCACCCTCTAAATAGCTTTTTCCGCAAAAAAAGAAAATACGTGTCTCTTATTTTTCGATAAGCTAAAACATAAAAATCAGCAAAATTAGAGGCGGATGGTTGCCTATGTTCCCTTGTCAGTAAAATCACGCAAATCCGTGATTACTTATGATGCTAGCAACTTGTCGCATCTTATTGATTTATTGATTGATATTTGTCTTTACAATCTCAAATTGAAGCAACATACACAGGCAACAACGTGTATAAATATGTGTATAGGGTAAAGGCAGCGAATATGGAATATCAATTTTTAAATTAATATTACTCCGATACAAATGCATATGAAGACTTCAAATAAATGTATAACTTTTAAGCAACATGTTAGCTATAACATCCAATAAATGAAAGTCTCCGAAATTTAAGTCTCCATCAATATTTACAAAAAAGTAAAAAGTGAGAAAATGAAGAGGGTAAAAAAATGGGATATAATATGGAATACTAATCAAATTTGAGGAACAATAATAAATAACATAAAAAATGWAGTGCAAATTTATTTTTTTATGTAAATTGTAATCAAAACTGTTAAAAATCATACGTTTACTGTACAATGTAGCACATAAATAAAATTATCAAGAGACAAGGTAGTGTCTCGCGCCAAGTTCACGCGTAGCGCGAGACGGACCGTGTATCTTTACGCGAGACCGAAAGTTGAGACGTGCCGAGATTATCAGATCTCAATAACGGCTGAGCCGATTGAGTTGATAATAAGCTCAATCAATAGAGCATACCCAAATTATATAAAAAACATATGCTTATTTTTACTGTACGTGTTGTATGAAAAAAGTTATTATAATGTAAAGTGTAAAAATCCAAAAATCTATCTTATGTATGTCCGTATCTTATGTATGTCCAGTTTTGAATTTTAGACGTTAGGTGCGCTAGCGTCATTGATTGA
>JANQDE010000102.1:423026-449070 GCA_037157785.1 Cephalotes varians | reverse complement strand
CTTGTTTATTGTGAGTCCCCTTGCCTCTCACATGTGGGGTGCTTGTTTATTGTGAGTCCCCTTGCCTCTCACATGTGGGGTGCTGAACGCCGTTACAATAATTGTTCGAAATTATCCCCCTCCATTTGAATACACAACCCCAGCATCCGCTGAAAATCTCTTGGATTATTCCATTTGATTCAATCAGAGTTATGAATGAGTATCGACTCTCGAAAACTGTTGAAAAGTCGCAAAAATCAAGCACCCCACATGTGAGAGACAAGGGGACTCACAAAAATCAAGCACTTCGAAGGGAACAGAGAACTACTACATCCACGTCGTTGTTCCTGGGTAGCGCTAAGAGTAGTTCATCAATGACTTTGATGGTTCATAACTCGGACCCCAGTGGGCGGATTGGGGACCACAACCARTGTTTCGTAAAGGGCTTGAAACCAGCTTTCTCATCCCATGGTGAAAAACTAGGGGTTCCATTTAAAAAAACCATCGTGACCCCTGAATGACCTTCAAAATGACCTTCCAAGGATTTTTCAAGGTCAGTACCATACTTCCCCCTTGTAACCCTAAACTTTTCATACGAAACATTTTTCCCTRTCHCTACTARTTTTCGAGATATTTGACTGGATYACTTCAGATGGTCCACCCTGTATAATGGCCTTTTTCAATATTTACTATATAAAACTAAAAAGACTCATTTTCGAAATAATTTTTTTTATTACTTATTTTATCAAGAGACACGATCAAATACTCAAGTAATACTTATAAATTTTCTGTAAGAAAATAATATAGATATAGATAAAATAATATAGATAAAATAATATAGATATCTCTAGCATATCTAGACTATTGTCTTTTTCTAATTTGCGCATCGTTGTCTTCAATCCAAATGTTAAGTATACCTTCTCTACATATACTTGTTTAGTAAAAATATCAGCCATATAATTTGCTACATTCCGTTATTCACTGCGAGTATTCAATATCTACAGTGCGCGTTACGTATGTTATAGATTTGGAGCAGTGAATATCGGAACGCAACCTTGTAAGCACTGTTGTCAATCAATGACTAGCGCACCTAATGTCTAAAAATCGAAACAGTACATATGTACATACGTATATACATCCCGGAGATCGAGTTTTTATTTCTACACTTTACATTATAATAACTTTTTCCCAGCAAGTGCAGTAAAAATAAGCATTTCATTATATAATTTGAGTATGTGCTATCGATTGAGCTTATTATCAATTCAATCGGCTCAGCCGTTATTGAGATCTGATAATCTCGGCTCGTCTCTACTTTTGGTCTCGCGTAAAGATACACGGTCCGTCTCGCGCTACGCGTGAACTTGGCGCGAGACACTACCGTGTCTCTTGATGTATGATGATATTCGCGGAAGATAAGACGATGTACGTTTTCTCTTTTGTTTATGTAGGATTTACTTAAGAAAATAAGCTCGTCATATAATGTCATTCAATATCATATGTACATTTGATGTGTGTGTATATATAATCGAGATTAAATAGATAAAAAATATCATAAATTATTTTATTATCCTTTTTTTAAAAAAATTGTGTCTATTATTAAGTCTTTTTATATCTTTTATAAAAAAAGGCATGTTAAATCGATACTCGCATTTATCGAAGTTTTCTCGAAAGTCTCGAAGTTTATTGTTGTCCCTTTTTCGCGATGCTGATGATTAATTCTTTCGCTGTGTTTATTTCATGAGCGGCTATCATCGCATATTTTAACAGTATGTACGTCTCAAGGATTATTTAATTCTCTATTCTTTCAACAAGTAAAAAATAAAAAGCTGAATAGCACGCACGAAGCGCGCATCTGTGATGTCTAGTATATAGAAAATATATATGATAAAATTGTGTGATTAATTACATCTACAGGCTTTTACTAATTGGTATGATAACATTTTTGAAATTCTATGTTGGAAATGGAGATCTTAGAGCACATGAGCGCTACATGTAAATGATTATTTAGTTTGTTAGCCACAGGATGGCACTTATGTACGGCGCTAGCGTAGCGTGCTTCGTTGGTTGCGTGTTATATTTTTCTTTGAGTTTATGCTTGATCTATGCGCACCACGTTTTTTGTTTCGCCACCAAATTTTCTGTATCTTATCAGTAAATAATTATTACTAAAAGCTCTGCTTGTCCCATTATTTCGAGTGCCTCGTCATATTCCATCAGGTTATGGGCCCAGGAACGATCTGATTTGGCATTGTGCGTTGTGTAAAGACATTGTGTAGTGACCGACCTGCATCAACAAAGACTGATACAATGGCCTTGACGCACGGTATCCAGAATGTTGAAAAACTTACGGAAAATAATTACGAATTCTGGAAATTACAAATGAGAAGCATACTTGTGTGCAATGATTTATGGGAATATGTAAGTGATGGAATCGTCAAGACCGAAGAAAATGCAGGACTTTGGATCATAAAATCAGAAAGCATTGATAGTATTAGGCGTGTCGTGTGGACAATTAAATTACGTAAAAAGGACTGAGACACCGACAAATTGCATGGGAACAACTCAAGCGTGTACATGAATCGAAGATAAGGAAAGCCACATTGTATAAACAGCTGTATAGATTAAAAAAGAATTCGGAAACTACTATGAATGAATACATAAATACTTTCACTAATAAGGTCGTACAATTGACCGAAGCTGGAATCAAAATACCGGACGATTTTTTGTCGATAATGCTATTATCTTCCTTACCAGATGAGTTCGAAAACTTTAGTATAACAATCGAATCACGCGCACTGAAATATAATAATACTGGAACGAGCGCGACCCTATGAATAAGTGTGATCCGAGAGAGAGCGTCCAAGGTGGTATCTTTAGCCTTCTCTAAGCTATACTACGCATGTGTGGTAAACGATAGTGGGGATCGTACAGTCTCGTTTTATAAAAGACCGTTACGTGTATCCAATAAACGTTACAAAGAAACTTTTGGTCAGATTGTACTAAAAAGAGACAAAGATACCACTTAAGACCCTCTTTGTCATTTCACGACACTAGCGCCCGCGCTCGTTCCAGTATTATTATATTTCAGTGATCACACGATGAAATTCCAAATATCGACAGTTTGAAAGTCAAGTTACTAGAAGGAGAAGCGTGTCAAAATGAGCGAACAGGAAAGAATGAACCGGAAAAAGTACATGGCAACAACGCATTGCAGTTCCGTGCACGTCCCCGTGAGAAACAAAAATACACGAACTCGACAGATAAATCTGTGAAGCAAAATCAAAAGAAATCGGAAAGTGCTTCAAATGTAATAAAATCGGACATAAGAGCGCTGTGTAGAATAAAATCGAAAAACAGCGAAACGAATACAAGTGACGTGATGACAGCGATAGTTTGCAACACCAAAGTGACGAAATCGAATGATTGGTATCTTGATGGAGTAACGCGTCACATGTGTAATGACTACCAAAAATTTACTACGTTAAATAACACAGTACAATCGAAAGTATTTATAGCTTCGGAACATAGTGTGATCTCGTCAAGTGCGGGAGAAATTAAATTAGAAGTAAAAAATCTAGGTTTAAAAAACACTATAAAATTAAATGATACAATGTTAGTTCCAGCTTTACGGAATAATCTAATGTCAGTTTCTACGATCACAGACAATGGATACAAGGTAACATTTGATAAATATCGTGCAACAATAAAACGCAGTGACGGATTTACCGCATTAATGCGACAAAAAAAAAATCGACTCTACGTGATGAAAATGAATAATCAAACAATGGCTACTCAAAATGTCGAGGATGATAAATTAATCCGCTAGCATCAAAGGTATAGGCATTTGAATATTCCTGATTTAAAGAAAGTAAAAACTAGAGATATCGTAAAAGGCATTGAACTATCAACGACAACAAACAATTTCAGTGTGATATTTGTGATCTGAATAAAATACATGTCCAACCATTCAAGTCATCAAAACACCGAAAGACTCAGGTACTGAGTTTAGTACACTCTGACATCTACGGTCCAATGAATGTTGAATCATTAGGAGGGTTGAGATACTTCGTTCATTGACGACTACTTACGTTCATTGACGACTACTCAAAATATACTGAAGTCATCATGTTGCACAAACGATCTGACGTTTTGAAAGCTTTCAAGAATTATAAAAAACGAGTGGAAAATCAAACAGGCGTATTAAGAAATTACGCACGAACAATGAAAAAGAATACTTATCCAATGAATTAAAAAAATTCCTGGAGGATGAAGGCATCGCGAGATAATTATCAGTAAAATATACACCGCAACAAAATGGCGTTGCAGAACGTGCAAATAGGACAATCGTCGAAATGACAAGATGTATGCTGCAACAATCCAGATTACCGCAATCTCTGTAGGCAGAGGCAGTAAATACTGCAATATTTATAAGAAATAGAAGTCCTACAAAATGCTTAGACGATAAAACTCCTTCGAAGCATGGACGAGAAGCCATACGTGGATTTTTTTCGCATTTTTGGAAGCAAAGTCGTTGCATTAATCAAAAGTTTCTAAACGTGAAAAATTTCTTCAAAAGGGAATAGAATATGTTCTAATCGGATATTCCGATAAAGCAAAAGCGTACAGATTGTAGAAGCCAGAAACAAAAACAGTATTAAAATCACGAGATATCAAGTTTTGCGAAAAGCTTTATTCGCGTAACTATGATTGGGATCATCAAATCAAAAATTCAAAAGACTCAAATCTTGAAAATTCTCTGTTTGAGTCACCACTATTAATAGATCCCCAAGATACTGAAATAAATGAAGAATCAACGGATGACGTGATCAACAACAAAGAAGATATTCGTCCCAAAGATGAAGATGAAAGCGAGGATATTCCGAACAACAATGAAGAAAATGAAGAATTGAATCTACGACGAAGTCGAGGTCGTCCCAAATGAAAAACCAGGAAGGTCTAAGAAGATTTATCATCAATATAACAATACAGAGCGTGAATCCGCAAATGCAGCTGAAGCTATGAATCGGAGCAATTGGTCAGAATGATTAATCGCTATGAATACTGAATTAGAGAATTTACTAGAAAACAATACATGGACTTTAATACCTAGGCCTGAAGGAAAGAAGATATTAACTAGTTGATAAATGGGTTTATAAAATAAAACGAAACCAATACAGAGAAATTGGAAAATACAAAGCGAGATTAGTGGCTCGCCGTCATACACAAGAAAAAGGGACTACGAAGAAGTCTTTACACCCGTTGCACATTGATATAAAGCAATAAGGGCACTATTGGCTGCGTCTGTAAACGAAGAAATGTACGCGGATCAGATGGATGTTGTTTCTGCATATGTCCAAGGAGAGCTTTCGGATGAGGTTTTTATGGAACAGCCGGAAATGTTTATCGAAAGAGATCAAAGAGATATGATATGTAAACTAAACAAACTCTTTACGGGCTAAAGCAATCGGAACGGGAGTATCGAAAACTCGACAACTTTCTCTTGAGTTACAGAGGTAAAAGAACTGAAACCGACCCATGCGTCTACATGTTCGATGAAGACGAACGTCAAGTAATACTTATAGTGTACGTTGACGATCTGATTATAGCATCTAGAAGCTACAACGAGCTTATGAAAATTAAGAAGAGTCTACAACACACTTTCAAGATGATAGACCTTGGACCCATTAGTCATATTCTAGGAATGGATATCAAAAGGGAGAGTCCAACTGGAAAACTTTGTTTGTCTCAAATAAAGTATATAAAATATTTAATAAATAAATTCAATTTCAATGATGCAAAAGAAACAGTAACACCGCTGGACGCAAATATAAAAATTTCAAAAGATTTGGGTTCCCAAACTGACGAGGAACATATTGAAATAAACAGGAAACCATACAGAGAGCTTATTGGCGGTTTGATATATCTGGCAAATGCAACACGCCCTGACATAGCATCTGCAGCAAACTAAGTCGTTTTTGTTCAGACCCTGGTACAGCATATTGGCATCTCGCAAAAAGGATATTGAGGATATTGTACTTAAAGCATACCTCCCATTATGGTATCATTTATGAAAAAAATGATAATAAACTTCAAGAGTTTACTGACTCCGACTGGGCTGGAGATACTGACGACAGAAAATCCTGTCGGAAATGTGATTACGCTAGCAGGTGGTCCTATAAGTTGACGATCCAAGAAACAAATTTCAGTTGCCTTATCAATAATGGAAGCGAAATATGCAACGATAGCTGAAATTTCTAAGAAAGTGGTGTACTTGAAAAGACTGTTAACCTATATAGATTTTGAAAAATACATAGAATCTCCTATTTGTATGTTTTATGATAATCAAAGCGCAATTCAATTATCAAAGTAATTATTACTAAAAGCTCCGTTTGTCCCGAGTGCCTCATCATATTCCATCATTCTGCTATTATAATACTGATATAAAATGTTAACATTAGTTATACAAGCAATAAAGAAACTGAGAACATTATAAATCGTGATTTAATGGAGAAATTTAAGTGTAATCATTGATTCAACGCGAAGAAAATCATGAAAATATGATCGATTCGACATTGAAACGACTGTTGAAGACTCCCTAATATGTGGTATCATTTCGAATCGATTAAGATTTTGATTTTATTTCGATGTCAGTCTTTCGACATTGATTCAACGTCGTGAACTATATGTTGCTGATTAAGTAGGGGATTTCATTTAAAAAGTTCAAAGTGACCCTAACCTGACTTTAGCAGCGCCAAGATCAAATCAAGTACCCTCTCATGTCCCGTTTCGAACTCTACAACTTTTGTTCGAAACATTTTTCCGTATCTTTTGTACATTTCAAAATATTTTGATGTAAAAATTAAAATGGGTCATCTTGTATAATTCCATTTAAAAAATAACGATAACCTTTATGTGACCTTGAAAAATTAATGTTTTGAAAGTGATTTTATTTGTTCTCTGTTAAACAATACAACTTTTTCTAAAACAATGTCTGAAACAATTTTTTTCTAAAATCACTTGATTTCTATTTGATTGTCAAAAAATAAAACGGAACATCTTGTACATTAATGTATTGGCTGCAAATCCACATGCTTCTACAAGATATTAGCGATAAAAATATTAGCCAATTTTCATTATCACAAATAAAAAAAATGAATTCCGTCCATATCGTATATCGATATTCCAAAAACTCTCCTGAATAATTTTGACACAAGGATTTAGTTATATATGTATCAGTCTCATAGGAAAGGGTCCATTCAGTCGAAATAGAGTTAGCATCAGTTTTGAAGATTAGATACTACAAGCTACTATTTAAAATGTTACTGAATTTCTCAGCTTTAAGATTGACCAAAAAAAATAAATTTGCAAAATTATTTACGGAAATTATTTAGCACGAAAAATTAACGCTAAGAATTGCAATCTCGGATTGCTCTATACGATTCGCGAAAAAAATTGTTTTTCATAATTCTGACTGAAATCTACAAAACAGTGAATATCTCAGAAATTAAAGTCGATCAAATGAATTCTTTTCTATGAGACTAACACATATGAACTCAAAATAAAAGATTTTGATTTCTTTTAATTTTTAACACCAAAAAATTCTTAAATTTAAACAAATTTTTGTTGATTAAAAAAATAATTTATTCAAATACTTGCAAAAATATAATTTATTTGAATACTATGTAAATTAAAGAAGATGATGTAAAAACAAAGCATAGATTTTTCTTATATAAAAAATATTTAAGAGTGATAGAATAATTTATAGATACTATTTGCATTATTGGAATAAAGTTAATCCATATTGAATAAGAACTGTGGATCACCAATATCGGAATATTTGAATAGAAATTACTGGCGTTCGATTGGATTCTTTTAAGAAATTTCTAACAACCGAAAAGTTTATTTGCTTCCTTAGTGAGAATTTTCAAATTTAGTGAAAAATATTCCATTCAAAGATAAGGTTCGAATATTTAATTAACACTTTACCGACCGGTAACGTTCAATATCTTATGCACTTTTCACCGGCCACTCGGCCACAGATCTTCTCTGACCGGCTCTGTTTCGGCTTAGATTGTCGGGAATATATGCGCTTTTCTTATGCTCAAGTAAAATTCTACGCTTTCTGTTATAGGATCAAATTTGATAAAATCTTTTATTTTCATAATATTAGTGCTAAGCAATATTTATTTTATTTATTACAATCGTTTTCAGTTTAAAATTTATATAATATATCATAATCCATATAACTATATTTTTCAAATAAGAAATCGTTTAATATTTTTTTAAAGTATGATACCGCTCAAAACAATCACCTTTGTGTAGTGGAATATTGCAAAATTTACAAATAAAACATGTTCTACTTCTTTTTTTTTTAATTGTACAAACTCTGCATTGTCTTTGAGGTTTTGCACTCCGACCGCTGGTCACTATGTTTATAAGTTATGCTTTCTGAAATTTGACAGTCTTCTAGGATGATCGAATCGGCATGTTCTCCTTGTGGGTTCAGAAAGTTCAGAAGGTTGATTTTCCTTAGCTTCGCAATCTTGTTCCTTAGCTTCGCAATCTTTTATCCACGATACTACCACTTTGTGCAGAAAATTTTTATACGTAATATTTTTTCCATTTAGAGCTGTATATGCTTTAAATGAAATGAAAAGTGCACAGTTGATAAAGAACATTATGACTCGTTTGGTCCATTTCTTTGTCTTCCTAAAAATGGAATAATAGGATAAATATTGGTCTGCGCGGTCTATGCCCTTCATATATTGGTTGTAATCGATTATTGAAGTAGGCTTCCGTGTTAGGGCATTTGCTCTTCAATTTCTGCTTCCAGATTCCGTTAATTGTGCGGAATGTATTGTTGAGATCATATTTACATTTCTTTTGCCATTATTCCACTTCTAATAAAATATGGTGATTTCTACGAAATTCATGCTGGCCTCTTGAAAGTTTTATTGTTCAGAGTGATTGAGGAAGATCTCTATTTCTCCGAATTGTTCCACACACTCGCACTTTATTTTTCAAAAGAATTTTAGCCATATTGACACTATTGTAGTAGTTATCTTGATATATGGTGCCACATGTTCTTATAGGGTCCAATAACAGATAATACAGTATCTTCTAATTTTTGTCCATCAGCACCATACACGCGAAAGTTACATACGTATCCTGTACGAGCTTCACACAGCATTCTGACAAGTATTCCGTATTTTGTGAGTTTTGCGGGATTATATGTTTTTATCGAAAGTCTACCTCTCCACGGAATTATAGACTCATCCAAAGACAATTGTTGAGATGGTTTATATACATCATTAAATTTCTGCTTTAAATAACACGGTTCAACAAAATCTAACTTTTTTTTTCCACCTGAGTGAGACATATCATTTCTTGTAGATTTTTTGACGTTGAATCCAAATCTGGCCGCAAAATTGCTCTATCACGTCAGGTTTTTGAGATATCCTAACCTAAATGTGCAAAAATCGATGTTTTGGCCTATATTTGAGGTTATGTAGCATCGCCAATGTTTTTTTCCTTAAAAAACTAGACACAGTATTTTAAAGTTTAAGTCTCGCTCTTTCAAATGCCGTTGAGTTTGTTYAAATATCTATTTTTTTCTTCTAGAAATTTCGTTTTAAACTTTTTGAGTTACGAAATTCTTAAGCCATTAACCCTTTAAGGCATACTGGATCTAATTGATAAAATGACTTTTCTACTCGATGAAAGGTCTTGAAAATTCATACTTGGGGGTTTTCGGGGTCGCTGAAAACGAAGACGAGGTTGAGAAATCAAATTTTTTATTTCCAAGATGGCTGCCAAAAATTGTCAAAAAAAACGGTATTTGCATCTGAAAAGTCTTACTCAGGGATTTTTGGGGTCGTTGAGAACAAATATGACATAAGAAAATCGAAATTTTCTTTTCCAAGGCGGATTCAAGRTGACGAACGAAATCATCAACCTCAAAACGCCATGATACACCTTTTTAGGGTGAGATATCAATTTTTCAAATTTCCGGTTCGCCAGGTTTGAAATATGCGATTGTATGAGCTTAGRAATTATGGCATTGGGATATATAGGCTTGAGATATGTGGGTTTGGAATGGGTGGTGTGAAGCTTGTGAGTATAGGAAAAGTTTAGGCTTTGGATTTGATTTGAAAATTTCAAAACTAAATATCTCGAAGAAAAAAATAGATATTTGAACAAACTCAACGGCATTTGAAAGAGCGAGACTTAAACTTTAAAATACTGTGTCTAGTTTTTTAAGGAAAAAAAAACATTGGCGATGCTACACAACCTCAAATATAGATCAAAACGTCCATTTTTGCACYTTTAGATTAGGATATCTGAAAAACCTGACGTGCTAGAGCAATTTTGCGGCCAGATTTGGATTCAGCGCCAAAAAATCTACAAGAAATGATATGTCTCACTCAGGTGGAAAAATTTTGTTGAACCGTGTAATCAATGACAGGCTGGACTTCAGCAAGCCTATGCGAATTGTGAGAAATGTCCTCATTATTACAGAAATGCCAGCTCTGAAATATTTGTAGAAATTTATTCCTGCTCATTACTTGCGCGAAAAATGGAGTTTCTATAGTCGGATCAGTGGACCAGTAATCGTAGAGAACGTCCTTCTTTATTTGTCCCATTAGAATTAGTAGGCCTAAAAATTTCTTCATTTCGGATATCGTTATATCTATCGTTATATCTATTCACTTTTTCGTTTTTGATATAATTCTATATCTTTCCATTACTTGATAATGGTATCTATTGGATTCCCTCACCAAGTGCTCAAAAAAGTCATTTCCAATGAATAAATTTACCATATCCATTAAACTTTCTGGCGAACTTGGCATAATTTTTACGCCGGTGCTGCCTTCGAAAGGTTCCAACATTATCGCTTTGTCGTTTGTCGACCATGTACCATCGTTGTCTTCAACGGTATTTATATCATCGTCTTCTGAATCACTGTATCTTAGTGGTAATACAGAACGTCGCTTTCGAATCATTATATCACTGCCATCACTTTCGTCATCACTATCACTTGAATAGCTGTCAGGACAATCCGACAGATTATCTAAGTAAAACTCACCACTACAATTTTTCTCGCTCATCGAACGCTAAGTTTTCAAAGTGGTATAAAAATATGGGAGCTTACAGACGAAATCAAGCAGTACCTCAATAACAGTACCAAATAACAAATGCTTGTTGGTTGCCATCGCAACAGATTAATCGGCCACCGGTCGGTGAGCGCTAGGGACAAAAAGCCGATTAATCGGCTACCGATCGGTAAAGTGTTAAGATGCTTCAAAAAGATTTGAAAGCTTTAGTTAAATAATGCGTCACCTCACTCCGGAGTAAATACGAAACAAAAGCTCACTTTCAAACAAATCTCAACTTTCAAACAAATAAATCGGTAAAGGTGTCCATTATTTTTTGCAATATTATCCGATATTTAATATGTTTGAATTATTATCTTTAGAAAAGATTGAAATAGCTAGCTTACCTTCAATATCTTATCACACTTCGGTAGAAAGAATAAAAAATATTTTTTGCGAAATAACAATTCAAGAATTAAACAAAGTCCAAACAAGTTTTTCACGAAGATTATAGGAATATTCAAAATGTTCACTGTACTGAGCTAAACATAGTCTATAGTGAACATTTTGAATATTTATTGTAATAATAAAAAAATGTATTCCAAACTTTTAATTTGACTTTTGATTTGGTAGAAATTACGACAAGAATTGAATTTTTGAAAAAATACTCTAATATAAATTTATTAAGCTTATTGAACACTATCAATTAGTCACTAAAGTAAAAAATGTTTGCTACTTAAAAAAAGAAAATTTTGATTGATAACGTGAAAATTAAGAAAGTTTTGATTAATAAACATTCAGAACAAGTACATTCAAAATTTCTCAAAATCATCAAAATATATTTCCTTACTTATCTTACAATTTTGATAATAGGAGTCTTCCTATCTCTAATCGTTTTTAAGACTTAAAACATGACTTTTTCTCAGACTTATAGATGCAGACTTTTATATGCAGGATATATACAGGTTTAATTAACGCAATTGAATTTTTCTGAAAAAATAAGAGTTTGATATTTCATGTTTTGAAGAAATTCATGTGCGTTGATTAAAATGGGATATTCTTCACATAGGGTGACAAAGTCTCATCCTATTTTCTAAATCTTGGAAATAGCTTTAAATATTTTAAAAACAATATGAGTTCAATTTTTGAAGGGTTGCTTCTCTTCTCTCATACAAAAAAAAATTTCTTAATCCCTTTAACAGGCAACTCAAAAATTTTTAATGGGAAATTGAGTCGAATTATACTTTGTTTTAAAGATTTAGTTGAAAATAATAATTTTTTCCGCAAACTCCAAATCAACGCCTTGTTAGATGTTACAAAAATTTAAAGTCTTTGTATCTGATTTTTTACTCAAACTAGAAAAACTGTAAAAAACGAATTTGTTTGTAAAATGCTCTTATTGTGTACTATTAAAATTTTTTAGATTTTATTAAGCATACAGGACCATCTCTATCGATTTATTTGTTTGAAAGTTGAGATTTGTTTGATTTTGTTGAGCTCTCGCCTCGTATTTATTCCGAAGTGAGGCAGCGCATTATTTAATTGAAGCTTTCATATCTTTTTGAAGTTTAATTAAACATTCGAATCCTATCTCTGAATCCTTGAATCCTATACAAGAAAATCCGAGGTGATCATGAGGAGTAGAACATCAACGTCCATGATCACTCAATGTTTGGTATAGAATAATTGATGATAAAATAATAGGCTCTTTTTTTATTTTTTTATTGATGGTACATTAAATGGTGAGAAATATCGAAACTTCTTCAATCTTGAATTATTATTACTTGAGGAATTAAGTTAGCAAACGAACGAAACATGTGGTTTCAGCAGGACAGTTGTCCAGCTCATTATTCACGTATCTCACGACAAATACTAAATCGATTACACTGGTCGCTGGATAGATCGGGGTGATCCAATTCACTAACCGGTTAAATCACCTAATCTAATATTATCAAATTTTTTTTATGCGGTTACCTTAAAGAAAAAGTATCACAAAGGTATCCAACAAGATGAAAGATTAAATCACAACAGCTTGTAGAAGTATCAACAGAAAGACTTTATTATCTGTGCATCAATCGTTCATTAAACGCATTAATAATAAGTGTATGAAAGTTCAAGGTCATCATTTTGAACACTTATTCTGAATAATCAATTGGTATCCCGAGCTCTCGATATGTTAACAAAAATATAATCGTGGAAGGGTTAATGAGAGCTATAACACGCTGTTGACGGTGCGTAGTAATTAATGTAATTTATTCAATATGATTACAGACGTTTCGGCTTACCTTTGTTAACGGAATCTGTTTGAACATCGAACGTAATTTCACACACTAAGGATGGCTTAAAGGTAAGCCGAAACATCTGTAATTATATTGAATAAATTACATTAATTACTACGCACCGTCAACAGCGTGTTATAGCTCTCATTAGCCCTTCCACGATTATATTTTTGTTAACTTATTCTGACATTTTTGTAACAAAAATTATATTGCATTGTTATTAAAATTATTGTAATAAAAATTAAAAATAAAAATTAACATTGCTATTATATTAAAGAACCAATAATTTTGTGGTCATTTCTCTATATGATATTTAGAGAAATGACCACAAAATTATTGGTTCTTCAATATAATAACAATGTTAATTTTTTTTTTAATTTTCATTACAATAATTTTAGTAACAATGCAATATAATTTTTTATTGTAAAAAATTTTATCGTAAAAACTTTTCATGAGGAACCGATTTGAAAGTTGAACGTGCACACTGAGGATGGCTTAAAGGTAAGCCGAAACGTTTGTAATTATACTAAATAAATCTTATTAGTTACTGCGCACCGTCAACAGCGTGTTATAGCTCTCATTAGCCCTTCCACGATATTATAATTTTTGAAATATCGAGAGCTCGGGATATTGACTATTTAACATACACGTAATTTCTTTGTTTTCATGAAAAATTTTTTCAAACAAAAGTTATTCGTTTTTTTACGTAGAATAAGAGTTTGTAATAAAAAATATAGATTTTCATTTAAAAAAAGATAATCTTAAAATAAAATGTCCAAAATTAAAAAACTAATAATGTTATTTTGATCCCGTCAAAATCATGGAACACATGTTTCAGTTTTTTCTTATTTGTTGTTTTCGGGATATTTCGTTGTGTCAATTTAAATGATACATCCTATATTTTCTCATCTTAATATTCTTATTTTCGTTGTATATGTAATATATATGTTCAAAATAAGAATTATTGACATCTTTACAATAAAAAATGGGGGTACAGTTCCGAAAGCGACAACCCTCCGATTTTATTATCGATTAGTATATTACTGTATTTTGGTGCGTTGATTATGAATATGATAATGATAATCGCCGACAAGGCCATTTTCAAGGTTAAAACTTCAAAAATTTTCATTTTTTTAAATATTAAATATTTTGATAAATATTGAATAAGAAAGAAATACTTCAAATAAAAGTTGTTGCTTTTAAGAAAATACATCTTTTGTGTTCTATGCATTTTTTGTATAGAATCAATATTTTTTGAAAAAAATGAGATAATTGGAGATAATTAGTTTAACCTGCTTTTTCGTTCTCAGTCGAATCCAGAGTCGATAAGGGCGTGATAAAAGGGTTTGCAACTTTCCACACAAAGCGAGGTTTCACGCAAATCTATGTGTCTAGTTTTTGGATAGTGGAGCCCCCCTGCGGGGGGGGGGGGGCGAAACATACTGCCTCCACGCATATACTTTACAACGCGAAGCAAGGGTTTGCAACTTTCAGGAGTGGTTCATTTGAACGGTACAATTACTTACAGCCACTTACAGCGATCGGTGTGTGGAGATTTTTTACTGTTCAAGTGCTGTGAATGGCTCGTATTTAATTGAATTGTGTTCAATTGAACGTCATCTGCAACTTTCCACAAAGTGAAGTTTAATTGAAATCTAAGTTAGGGTTTTGTTAGCATATTTTTTTTAATAAAAAAAAATGAAGTACTTCGTTCCGTTTTTATTGATTCTGGATTCAGCTGAGAACGAAGAAATATAGGTTAGGCTAGTGAGAGGGTTGTCTTTTCTATTATCGTATTTTTTTTGGAAAAATATTGGTTCTATGCAAAAAATGCATAGAACACTAAAGATGTATTTTCTCAAAAGCAACAACTTTTATTTGAAGCATTTTTTTCTTACGTCAATATTTATCAAAATAATATTTAAAAAATGAAAAATTTTTGAGTTTTTTGAAGTTTTAACCTTGAAAATGGCCTTGTCGGCGATTATCATTATCATATGCATAATCAGCGCACCAAAATACAGTAATATACGAATCGATAATAAAATCGGAGAGTTGTCGTTTTCGGAACTTTATCCAAAAATGGCAATCATGAAATTATTTTCTTATATTTTGAAACATTTGAATTGAAATATTTTTAAATACTGTTATTATCTAATTTTAAAGTACATTGGTTGTATTATACTTAAGAACATTTTGAAAATTTTTTCCTCTTTCTCTATTTTTTTAAATTTTGAATAACTTTGAGTTCTTTAGGATCCTAAAGATGTAATAATAAAACGAAAAAATGCTATTCATAACATACAATAAGAGCAATATTTTATCAAATTTATTTTTTTATGACTTTCCTAGCCCAAATAAAAAATTTAGATGCAAAGATTATTTTTAAATTTCAAACTTTTGTAACTTTTAATAGAAACGTTGTAATGGTTTGCGCGAAAATTTTTTAAAATTTGATCTTTAAAATAAGGTACAATTCGATTTTTTTGTATTTAAAATTTTTTATTTCCTCGAAAAGATTTAAAAAATTTTTTTGCAAAAAAGAAGAAATCCTTCAAAATAATCGAATCTATATTCCGTTATTTTTTGATATCTATTAAACTATTTTTAAGATTCAGAAGTTAGATTAGGATCTTTATAATCCTATACACATACGCACGCATGCACGCACGCACAAAATTTCTTAAAATTTAATCAATTTAATTGCGTTGCCATTACTTAATTTATTTTATCTAAAAGTATCAGAACGCAACTGTCTACTTCCGCTGTTTATTCAGAGAATAATTACGCGTAATTAGTAGCTTTTGCCTGCGGGAAATCAATCGTGGTCTAAAGTGAATTAAAAATCTCCTTGGATGCCACAAAATGTCTTGATAAATAGAATTTCACGCCTATGATATTCCGCGCGAAGAAGAAGTATGAATATAATTTTTCGGAAATCTCATAATTGTCTTTTTAAATGATACGTCACATAATTAAATTCCAACTTATGGCGAACGAACATGCACTCCAGTCTGGGCGCTGCGACAGCCATTATACTAATGTATTAGGAAACAATATTTTCTATAATAATATTTTACAATATTATTATCATTTTAGATTGCTACGTCATTTCTTATAAAAATATTTTATAAAAAATACTCTTCACTATAAAAATATTACTGCAAAATTTCTAAGCATGAAATAAAAACGGTAATTAAATCTTAAATTTTTTTTCATTCAAAAATTAAATAATAATAATAAAATAAAACAATAAAAATTTTATCGGTTCTTATTAACATATTATTATGCGAAACTTTTGCAATAATCGCTTTATTACATGAAATGTACTACCTAGCAAAAAATATTATGAACACAAAGTTTTAACAATATGACTTCTATGAGAAGTTGTATTTATTGTGATTTCTGTTTGTACCAATAAATCCATTAATATTAACGTTTATTAAGTCTTTGTGATTTGACTCTCTCTTTTGACTAGTAGGAATCCTCTCAATTCGAATGTCTTTCTTGTGATAATACCCTTATGCGCTTTGTCATGTTCTATGACTTCATAAATCTCTCTTTTCAGTGTCTTTTACAATCCTCCTTGAAATCTACGTGCTATATAATACTTACAAAACACTGAAATCTGACTTGGATTAGATTATATCAATAATTCTGAATAGGAAGATCAACATGTCGACAAAAATAATTTCGTGCGAATATCCCAAGGGATCCGTCTTCATGAATTACAACTCATAAGCCTGCAATTTGTTACAAGGGTCGAGAGAATAATTTTATTATTATATATACACAAGACGCAGCTTTAAACTATAAAAGAAATAATGAATTTATGAATTCATGAAAAAAGATTAAAATATCAGATAGTTTCATTATATCTTGAATTTATAAAACAAGATATTTAATTTATCACACAGTATACGTATAATTTTTATTGATTTTATTACTATGAGAATTATTTAAAAATCACCTTCTGATTGAGCTAATAAAAAAAAGATAAAAATAAAGAAAAAAAATTTATTAAGTAAATAAAAATGAGAGCCTCCGTAGATATCGATGCGTAAATATATTCAATAAATTGCGTAAATATATTCCATAAATCACAAAAAGAATAAAGAACGTATTTGTGAATGTATAATGAATGTGTTACTGAACTCATTAATATATTAAACGCATAAACGTACTCTCGCGCCGTTTTTGATGAAGGATTATAAAAGCTGATGTCATAATACAAATGCTTGAATTTGAGTAGCCACTATGTGAAAAAGTAAGCAGTGTTGTATATAAATGTTATATGTAATAAAATTCAAGATAGATTAATTGGGCCAATGAGAGCATAAATCGATGCGATAATTAGTGCGTAAACCTCATTTAATATATTTGAGAGAATTTACATGAAATTGCTTCCTCGGACGTTTCGGACCTTATTTTTAAGTCATCTTCAGCGTATTAGAATATAAATTCTTCAATGTATAAAAACGAATTCAAACGTAGATATGTGGACCAATCTCTGACACACCGTGAGCGAATCCACAGTGCAAATTGTGTTCCTCTTCGTATCAGTTGAACCCGATATAACCTGATAGATACACAATGATTTGTTATACATGTTATGATGAAATAAAAAATGAAAGATTAAAAATTAAAAATTAAAACTTTGAAGAAACAGTCACCACGTTGAGTCAGAAACATTGTTAAATTTACATTCAGTTTAGTTACATTCAGTTAAATTATAAGCGCCGTTAAAAATCAATAATATTTTACATATGTATCGTCTAGTCGTTTTATTTCATTATTTATAAGTTGATCTCGTCGGAGGAAGAATTTATATTCTAATACGCTGAAGATGGCTTAAAAATAAGCCGAAAGGTCCGAGGAAACAACTTTTGTAATTCTCTCAAATATATTAAATGAGATTTACGTACTAATTATCGCGTTGATTTATGTTCTCATTGGCTCAATTAATCTGTCTTGAATAATATTGTTAATATATAGAGAACCCTAAACATTATTGTTATTAAAATGATTTTACTTAACTTTCATTAATATGTAATAAAATTTTTTTTTCGTTTTTTACTTTTTTTTAATTTTTTCTCCATTTTTTACTTTTTTAGCCAATTGGAGATTAATTTTGGCATGGCCTTTATATATATATATATATTTATATATACAAGGTGGGACAACTTTGCCCACCTTGAACATCACCGCTATTTTTAGAGATATGAATATATCGTGATTACAAAAGTTGTAGAGCATTAAGAAGACTATAACATATACTAGTAATAACTTTTTTAGATGGAGGCACTTTGGAAATTTCAAGATCACCTCCACTATTTTAAATGACATGCTGTACTTTTTTAATCTTAGTGTAATAGCGGGTGTTTAGACGATTTCATTGATCTATAATAAAAAGTCATTCGTCATTAAATAATAAAAAAATAAAATAATGATTCTTCTCTCTAAAGTCAATGATTCTTAAAACAAAGATTCGTCAAAAGTGTTCGAAGTGATGTCTGTTTGCATTAACGCAACACTGCAATCGTTCAATTCGAGAAGCACGTACACTTCTTAACACTTGCGGACTGATTATCGCACATGCTGCCAATAATTCGTTGCTTCATATTTTCCGGTGTGGTCGGCATTTTCTGGTATACAATATCCTTGTCTTCTATGTTACAGTAAAAATGTGTAAAAAAAAAAATGTAAATATTTACATTTCTTACTATGAATTCTATAACTAGAGGGATTTGTGAAACTTAGAGCTGAAACAAATTATTCTAAGTTTAGTATCAGTAGATCTTTCAGGTGATCACTTCATGTAGTTTAGCTCTTCTATGATTTTAGTTACAAGTTAATGTGAAAATGTAATTTTCATTTGCTGAACAAGTAAATATGCTCCTCATTTATGGAGAGGCTCAGAAAATTCAACAAGGGCGCAAGTATTGTACATTGAATATCCAGATCGGATACATCCCTCACATCATAAATTTAACGAATTTGTAAAAAATTAAGAGAAACCAGAAGCTTGACTAAATCGCGAAAATCTGAACGTCGAAAAAGAGTGTCATGAAGACAACGAAATCAATGTGCTTGCAACAGTGAATGGTAATCCTCAAATTAGTTCAAGACAGATAGAACGTGAGTTAGGCATTAATAAAGGGAGCATATTACGAATTCTTGCTAAGCATAAATATCATCCATATCGTATTAATCTTTACCAAGATTTACACGGTACGGATTTTGAAAATCGTGTTACATTTTGTCAGTGGGTGCTGCTTCAAATGCACATTACCAATAAATTTTTGTCATTAATATTATTCACCGATGAAGCAAGCTTTACTAATTATGGTCTTGCATACTTGCACAATATGCATTACTGGTCGAATGAGAACCCGCACTAGTTAAGAGAAGTTGATCGTCAATGGTAATAATCGATAAATGTATGATTTGGTATCATAGGCGACAAATTAATCGGACTATATTTTATCAATGGAACACTTAATAGCATAAAATATGATAACTTTCTACGCAACGATCTCGAAATGTTATTAGAAGATGTGCAATTGAATATTCGTCGAGTAATGTGGTATCAACACAATGGATGCGCATATTATGGACGTATTATAGAGTAACAGCTACACTCAATGAAATCTTTCCAAATCGATGAATAGGACGCGATAAGTCAATTTCGTGGCCAGTTCATTTACCTGATATAACACCGCTCGACTTTTTTTTATGAGGAACATTAAAAAATCATTGTATATCAGAAAGTGCCGACCATATCGGAAAATATAGAAGTAACGAATTATTGTAGCATGTGCGACAATCAGTCCGCAAGTGTTAAGAAGTGCTTCTAGAATTGAATGATTGCAGTGTTGCATTAATGCAAACGGACATCACTTCGAACACTTTTGACGTAAGAATCATTGTTTTATTTCTTTATTTAATGACGAATGACCTTTTATTATAGGTCGTTGAAATTGTCTAAACACCCGCTATTACACTAAGGTTAAAAAAGTACAGTATGCCATTTAAAAAAGTGGAAGTGAAATTTCCGAAGTGCCTCCACCTAGAAAAATTATTACTAGCATATGTTATAATCCTCTTGATGCCTTACAACATTTGTAATCAAAATATTTTCATATCTCTAAAAATAGCGGTAATATTCAAGGTGAACAAAGTTATTGCTCCATCCTGTATATGTATATATATATATATATATATATATATATATATATATATATACAAGGTGTTCCATTTTAAATAACCTGGATATCTCTGGAACAAAATAAGATATGAATTTTGTTCTTGCGGCAATTTGTTTGGTTTTGAGGGGGATATCGTCCTATAAAAACGAATTTTTTGTAAGGAGACGCGTCGGAATTTGAAGATACCATCATTTTTCTGAATGGAATTATAATTTTTTAAACACCTACAATTATAGCCTGTAAAATGACGAATTCAACGACCTGTGACAAAAGGTCATTCCGGATCATTCAAGGTTATATAAAGTCATTATTTTCGGGTTTATCTAATGCTCAAATTGACTTCTCCGCATGTGCATGATTTTATTACAGATCGTTGAACTCGTCAGGCTACAATCGTAGGTGTTTAAAAAATTATGGTTCCATTAAAAAAAATGATGACTTTCAAAAATCCGACGCGCCTCTACCTACAAAAAACTCGTTATGATAGAACGATCCCTCTCAAAACCAAATAAATTGCCGCAAGAACGAAATTCGTATCTTATTTCGTTCCCGAAATATTCAGGTGGATCGTTTAAAATGAAACACTCTATTACTATATATAATATATATATAATATATATATATGTATATATCATACATATAAAATATGTAGAACATATGATATATATATAATATATATATATATATATATATATATATATATATATTCAATTATATGTATATTCAAAAGATATATATAAATAATATAAGCATTTCTAACATTTTAATATTTAAATAAATAAAAAATAGTAATTCAGTATACTATAAAATCTATATTTATAATATATAGATTTTATATATATATATATATATCATATGTTCTACATATTTTATATGTATATTCAAAAGATATATATAAATAATATAAGCTTATCTAACATTTTAATATTTGAAAAAAAAAAATAGTGATTCAGTATACTAAATCTATATTTTACATTATACATAGCTCTTTTTTACATTCCTTTATGTATTTTTAATATATAATACAAATGTTCTAAATATTTTGTAAGCAACATAAATTCAGAGCAGATTACATGTTGACTATTTCCGCGTCATATAATTCCATGGATTCACATAAAAGACTCTCGGATTTCCGGAGAAAAAAATGCTTGCAGTTAATTCGTTGAAAGTATCAGAGAGAAGATTTTCTCCAAAGATTCATATTGACATACAGTAACATTCTGTGAATGGGATTAAACGGTAAATTAAATTAAAAGTAAAGATTTTCACTTCGAAGAAGAAAGATGTGCCAATTAGAATTCCGAGAGATTACGGAAGTTAATAGAGATGTCGAAATGAGTGCGAGTACGAATTTATAATTTAAAATGTGCAAAAATCACTCTTCGATTTCATTCACTCGGATGTTATCATATGTTTCCAACGACGACGTGACTATTATTTGCCTTGTAAATGCCACGATGAAACAGATCTCACATCGTTGTAACAAGTCATTCTGACTCACATGCATATGTGAGTTGATATCTACAAATCTCTATGTTAAAATTTATTTGAAATTTAAATTGATTTTATTTCTGTTCAGAAATAAAAGGGAATTAGAGGAAAACATAAAATTAGTTCAAGGACGCTATCTCAGTTGTTAATTAGCATTAGCACAATATTAATTTCATTATCAATGATTAATTAATTCTCATAAACATTAATCACAATTAACGTAAGTTCTTGTTCACTTTTTTAAAGATAGGATTTAAAAGAAAATAGTTAAAATTAATAAAATTAATAAAATTAATCAAAATTAAGTGCACAAAAAGAGAGAAAGAGAGAAAAACGATTTTAAGCTAAAGTAAAAATTTAGTTAGATACAGAGCTGAAAATAATTTTGTTGGACTATCAAAATAATTATGTAGGACGCTCAAGCATAATGGACAATTCTGCAAAAAGTTTTGATTTTAGCAACTTAAGTTCCACATAATTTTGATGACCTAACAAAATTATTTTCAGATTTGAAGTTGTAAAGCTTTGAAATTTTTAGATATTTTGACAAAATCGTACTTTTCGTAAGTCTTTTCTTAATTGGATTTATAGAAAAAAGTAATCAGTAAACTTTAATGTTGACAGATATTATAGATTTATAGAACTATGAATTAAACACACATTTTAGTTAATGAATTAACGAATGTTTATGAGAACAGTCTGTAGATTTGTACTCACCGTCACGTCGAACTTTCTTGGCAACGTGAAACTAGCTCGCGGTAACATCACAAGTGAAAACCGAAAATTTATGAATGAACAGTAATACAGCTGGCCCGGTCGATAGAGCGACACCCCGCATGCCCTCACACCGACCCACTCTCAGTGTAGTAATCAATAGAGGAGGGGGCTAGAGCAACGAGGGATACGGCAGGCGCGCCAAGTCCATTCACTAGAAGCGGCAAGCCTTGCTATTGATTGCGTGGGCAGCTAAAAGGACTCCCCCACTTTCGGCCATTCAGCGGGCTGCTGCAACCTGGGGGTAGCAGATATAAGTTATCAGGGGTGAGACTTCTGAAGTAGGATAACGTGTATATGTGAATGTTTGCATTCATACATATGTGTACGTGCATTATGTGCGCGCGCGTATTTGAGAAAGTGGAGGTAGCGTGGGTGGAAAATGAAGAAGGGGAAACTTGATGACCAGGGCTGGCCATAGTTTTCGGGCGCTATAATTTTCGAGACGGAATCTAGAAAAATACAAATAGATACACACGAATATCTTTAGTTTCAAAAAAATAAAAATTTTTTTGATCTTAATAAGTCTGGAATTAAATCAATTGATTTTTTTTCAGTTCAGGATAAAATTAAAATAAAATTTGATGCAAATATTCTACATCTCAACATATAAAACGTTTTTTTCGTACAGAATTTATTTAAATAATATAAAACAACATTAGTTAATTCTTCATCCTAAATATTTTTATTTGCGATGCGTAATCATCAATTATTATATGTTGATTGAATGTGTATATAATAAAATTGTAATTTTTCTATCATCCATATATATGTGCGCGTGCCAATGTGTATATGTGGTTTATTGTAACAAATATCAATTTTATTACAAATTTATATTTATATTTCGGAAAAAAATAATGGTTAAGTCTTTACAATTTACTGTAATATAAACATCATTTTTGTACATTATTATTATTTGCGAATTTATCTTTATAATCTTAAATACACATACACACAGATAGACAAATAGACAGACATGCATGCACGCACGCATACACGCACGCACACATATACAGAGTCTGCTATCAAAATCCGGACAAATTTAAATTTGAATTTCCCGCCTCATTTGACTTCGGCAGTAGGTCGTTGTTGATGTTCGGGCAAGTCACATGTTTGTAGTAAACGTGCATAACATCAAAATGTCCGAACAGATAAAATCGAGTGCAGAGTATAACCAAAGAGTGGCAATAATTGAAGACCTTCGCGCTGAACGTTTGCAGACTGAAATTATTCGATTCTTCGAGTACCTGAGATCAACCGATGTTGCGCTTAAATATTTGGCTTCGGAGACGTCCGAAAAAGGTTCTGCCAACCGACGAGGAAGAGCCATTCGAGAGAAAAGTCGGTAAAGACTCCAGCAATTATCGAAAGAGTTTAAAAACTCATTTTAGAGGACCCAGGGCTGTCCCTGATGACCCACACAACACGGTGACTGTTTGCTGACAGTTAGTCGACTTTTCCCAGTCGGCGTAAAGTCGACTATGAAAAGTCAACTATATGTCGACTTAACTTGAAAAGTCGTCTTACTGTCTAACTTTTAGTCAACTTGAAAAATCAACTGTCAGTCGACTATTTTTGGGACATTCGTCAACTATTAGTTAAATATAAGTCGACATTCTGCTTTTTAAAAGTTGACTCTTGACTTCTCTAGTCAACTTATAGTCAACTTTCAGTCAACTTTGTGTTGTGTAGGAAATTTAATAAAAAACCTTGGGTGTGAGTGACACTACAATGCAATTTGCTGAAGAGGATCTATGCTTCAAATCCTATGTGATGAAAGTTCAACAAATACTCTCCCAGGTTCAAAACTGGCTGTCGGATAATATGGAAATGTTTTGGTCCAAGGAATTCTGATTTCCGAAGTCAGTCCAGATTTGAATCCGATGGACTACTACGTCCCAGCAAACGAAAATAGATTGAAATGAATTGAAAATTTTAATCTATTTTAATTCATTTAAACAAAATATGGATTGAAAAAATAGCATTTACATCATTTCAATCCTATATCATGGATTAAAATGAATTGTACGACCCGAGTAATTTTTTTTTTATTTAAAAAGTAGAAATCATTTTGTTTTAATCCCGCGTGATAGACTAAAATAAATTAATGGTCTGCATATTTTTTTTTAATTGAAGAATAAGAATCGCTTTGTTTTTATCCCTTCATATGGATTAAAATAGATTTTTAAAAATGCGGAAACTTTAATTGGATAGAAATGGATTCAAAAGATCAGAATTGGATTTGATACGAACAAAACGAATCCATTTCTGTCCATTTCAATCCATTTTCGTTTGCTGGGGTGTGGACATTATTGAACGAGTAACTAACGAGTCGAGACATCCCAACATAACATCTCTCCAGGCTACTATCGAGGCGGCATTCGTCAATATGGACAAAGATGCATTACAGAAAGCGTGCCAGCACTTCAGGATAAGGATCGAAGGAGTCATCAAAGCAAAAAGAGATTATATAGAGTAATTCTAAAAGGACCACTAGTACATGTACAAAAAGTTTTTTTGTAATTTTTACATTTTGACGAATAGAATTTTGTTTAAACAAATTGATTATTTTGTCCATATTTTAGTGGCAGATCCTGTATAAATAAAATATTTTTTAATTTTTAATAAAAGTTATAGATTAAAAAGTTAAATAAAAATTAGTATAATAAAAATTATAGATTAAATATTATAGATTAAAACTTTTAATAAAAATTATAAATTAACAATATAAATGATAATATCATAATGTGAAAAATATTATTTTAATACTCGAATCATGCAAACAAAGGAACATAACCAATTGATACTTTCCGATTTTAATAAGTTTTAGATATGATATTGGATAAAATTATTTGAATAAAATATAGACAAAAATAAGAAATATGTTTTTTTTTATGTGTTGAATCACACGTTAAGGATGAAAATCTCCTTTGAAAAAAATCGGTTTTTTTCTTTCTGAGTGAATATTGTCAAAACTGCGAGAGATAGAAGAAATGTTTTAATCTAGTTTATTTATTTATAGCAATTTAAAAACGGCCAAATACGGTCAAAGCTAGGTGTCAGTGCTCAATAATAATTCTATTTTTATTTAAATTAAATTATAATCTAGTATATTCAAACTACGCGCCGAACACTGCCGGTCATATAACGTAGTTCTTAAACTAGAATAGAAATAAAGTCACAAATGAATTTGATCGTCAAATTAATGCAAGATGTTAAT
>JANQDE010000102.1:387461-405214 GCA_037157785.1 Cephalotes varians | reverse complement strand
CAACTTTTATTTAGAACTTTTTTCCCTAACTAGCAGTTCTTCTTCGATAAAAGCAAAAAACCCATTTTCAGCACTTTCAATCATCATTTATAACAAGTTCTGACAAAAAATTTTTGTTACATGACTATAGGGGTTCATCAGTGAAGCGCACACTACAAGGTAATGTAATCAGACTTCGGTTAAACGTTTTTGCACAAAAAGGTGCTTTTTTTTCCCTATTGACTGGACTAAAAAAAAAAGTGGTCTGAAGTACTAACCATATCTATCGCTTGTATTTTAAGCCGCTAAACATGAATCTAACCTCGAGCACATTAGGGTTTTTTTTTAACACCAAAAAATTGTTAGATCTTAGTATTGCTTATCCCGCTCATTTGAATTAGACTCTAAATGTGATTCAACATAGAAACTTTAACCTATCAACATTATGGTACTCCAGTTTTGGCCACATATCTCTAAGAAATCCCCGTAAAATCCCATAACTCGTTAATGCCATAAACTCAATCCCTGGGAATCCGATGAAAACAGCGGAGAATCTTGAATGGAGAGTTAATAAAATTGTGACCTCGGAACCTTGTACTTGAGTATCCAGAACCACACGATCCCACAACCTCATCATCCCATAATCCCATAACCCCATAACCTCTTCATTCTAAAGATCCAACTGAAAAAGTAGGGTCATAAATAGAATGGGGGATTCATGTCATTGTGACATTAGAATCTCGGAATCAAGCAACCTCTGATGCCACAGCTTTTCAAAGGCTTTCTCGGCAAACCTTCTGACCGTATAGCCCTGAGGATTCAATGAAAAAGAGAAAAGGCTCTCTATTGGGGAATCGATTAGATGTTGTTCTTGGAACCTTGTTACCAAGTAAACCTATGGCGCCTAAAACCTATATAAAATTTCTTAGGTAATCATAAAAGTGAGAATTACGAAGAATTAGTCGCTGAATTGACAGAGAATTACCGGCAACTAGGATGCTTGATGAATTTGAAATTGCACTTTCTCAAATCATATCTCCAATATTTCCCAGACAATCTTGGAGATTACAGTAAAAAACAAGGCGGAAAATTCCACCAAGATATTGAGTCAGATCCACAAAGAAATGCAGCGCTGATATCAAGGAAAGTAGGATAAGCATATGATGGCAGACTTTTGTTGAAGAGGGAATATGTGATGAAAGGCAGAAAGCGTAAAAGAAATCCGTTACATAGGAAGTTCGAAGATAAAAAGTTTCGCAAAAGCAAAAGATCTAAAAGAAAAACCTAAGCATACATTACCTGAAAAGATACTCCACTTACGAAGTTACATTCTCATTGAATCCCCAATTGAGATACCCCAATTTGCTTTTATTAAATTTCCAGAATCACTGGGTTATACGACTGAAAGTTTGCTGTTCAAAGCCTGAGAAGTCTCGGGCTACTCTATTTCAAAATTCCAAGAACATAATCTCATGAATTTCCCTGTTGAGATTCTTCACATTCTTCACATGTGGTAGAAGGTTTGTCTAGAGCTGCCTAGAGTGCTATAGGCTTACTTGGTAAAAAGATCCCAAGGACAACATCTAATCGATTCCCCAATAGAAAGCTTCTTTTTCTGAATCCTCAGGGTTATACGATCAGAAGGTTTGCCGTTGAAAAGCTGTGGTATCAGAGGTTGCTTAATTCCGAGATTCTAATGTCACAATGACATGAATCCCCCTATTTATGATCTCACTTTTTCAGGATCTTTAAAATGAAGAGGTTACGGGGTTATGGGAATGATGAGATTGTGGGATCATGTGGTTCTGGATGTATGATACTCAAATACAAGGTTCCGAGGTCATAATCTTATTAACTTTCCATTCAAGATTCTCCGCTGTTTTCATCGAATTCCCAGGAATTAAGAGTTTATGGCATTAACGAGTTATGGGGTTTTACAGGGGTTTCTATGTGGTCAAAACTGGAGTACCACAATGTTGTTAGTTTAAAGTTGTAAGTTAGGGTAAAGTTGTAGATTAGGGTAAATTTGTAGATTAGGGTAAAGTTTCTATGTTGAATCACATTTAGAGTCTGATTCAAATGAGTTGGGTAAGAAGTACTAAGATCTAACAGTTTTTTGGTGTTAAAAAAAATCCTGACGTACTGGAACAAAATGGATTCGTGTTTAGCGGCTCAAAATACAAGGGATAGGTATGGTCAGTACTCCAGCACAGACCACTTTTTTGTGGGCCAGTGTTATTGATTCATTATTAACAGATTGTTACAACTGACGTAATAATGTCAAATTATTATAAGAATTTGCCTATGCATTCTTCGATCACTCGATAAGTAAGCAAATAGTATTATAAGAATAAAGGTCAAAATATCATATTCTATGCAAACGTATACTTACTAAGATAATCAAGATCCTCTTCCGATATGCGATAACCACACTAGCCATTCGATAATTCGTAGGGTCGGAAAACCGTTTATGATAAGCTCGATGTCGCATCCGCTTGACGCAAGGCGGGCGAAACCGATAGCCAATGCGGTATCACTCTTGAAAAAAATAGCGAAACCGATAGCCGATGCGGCGTCGCTCTCGACATCACCTGCAAAATAGCGAACCGCAGATATCAATTCAAACACTTCCGTCTAAATAGAGTATATTAATTTATACCGAACTGTTTATGCTCTCACGGGCCGATTTCGGAGAACTCTTGTCATGCGACCGAAGCGTAACTACCCTTATTCTCACCACTGTATAGAGAGGAGCGAAACTGATAACCGACGCGGCGTCATTCTTGATTCCACCTGCGAAATATCGGATACTATTTCAAACATCCGTCTAAATAGAACATACCAGCTTACATAGTGCTATCCACAGACCGACTTCGAAGAATTCTTGTCATGCTACGCAACCACCCTTTGTCCCTGCTACTATATAAGGATAGGCGAAGCTCGAGCGGCAGCATTCATTCATTAATAAAATTCGAGCGCAGACGGCATTCATTCATCCATTCATTTAGACAGTGTCAATCGTACTTTATACTTTAAAAAGATTCAGACAGCATTGATCAGTACGCGTTATCATAAAAGATTCAAACAGTGTCGGTTGATGTTCATTAAGATTATTTAAAACAGATTTTATAACGGATTTTAAATATATAATCGAATAATACATTATTCTAATATATTATTCATACACATATATATATATATACACATATATACATGCATACACATATATATATATATATATTTATATACTAGAACTAACCATAAAATGAATACAATAATAAAAAAATGATTATTAATTAAATTTTAATATTAGAGGATTAACGTAGTATAAATGTTACTAATTAATTGGATTATAATTATAATTAATAAAAAAAAGAAAATTTCTCTCGACGTTCAGACGTTACAGCAGCTAGCTTGCTCGCCAAGCGATTGAACATGATTGGTTCTTGCTTATAGATCCAACCAAGTATATTAAATCGCTCGGCGAGCAGGTGTCACGTCCGGATAAGAAATTTTGGACAAAACCAATAAAATAAGCCAATTAGATTGTTAGAGTGCAGAACTTATTTAAATTAATGTATTTATGCTTAAAAATTGACGAATTCCTGGCTTTTGTTACAGATTTCCACCGGAGTGTTTCTCTTGCTGCCGCGCCTCAGGTGCTTTGGCAAGAGTTGCTCTCCTTTATTTTTGGGTCAACCTACTAAGGCCGGCTTTACCCAGGGATAGCGAGAGCTGTCAGTCATAACGGAAGGGTTCAGAGGAAGTTGAAGAAAATACTAATAATCTCAACAAATTATAAGTAAAAGTTAATTTATTCGTTATATTAAATATGTGTATATTTGTAAGTTTCCTTAAATCTTATGTCTAGAGTAAGTCAGTGTGTATAGATAAATGTATACATATTTATATAAATGTGTATTTTAGATCAATTGTTGGTTAGGTTTTTCTTTTATATATTCTATTGTTAATAAATAATGCTGCTCTATTCTAGTGAACAGTTTTGTGATTGTAGTAGTATATACAGTTGGCGTGGATTCTACTTGTCGGGATTTGGGTTCTCTTCTGTTTCCTAAGTTAAATCTATGGTTTCGATGTTCTGTTCGTTAGAAAGATTTGCGTGTGGTGCTCGCCACGCAGCCCTTTGTAATTGTCGCTTCGCGTGTTCGATGATGAATTGGCCTGATTCGACTGTTGTAATTTTAGGTTGCCTCTGCAAGGCGGCGATGTGCTCACGTTTTCTACGGCCGGCTCTATGCTTATTGCGCCAGACCATCTAAGGGTAGAAGGATTATTACTAGAACGAATATGCGCTCAGCAATTAAGAGCTACTTGAAGCGAAGAGACGCTTAAGAAGATATAAAGGAGAACTTAGAGCTGTTTGAAGCTCAAGCTTTATTAGGGTAAAATCGCTGAATAATTTGAAGCGGAGTACGCTTAAACTCTTGCGATTGGAGTGAGGCTATTCTTAAAGCGAGATACGCTTAAGAAATGGATTTTGAGGAAATCTCAGAGCATTTGGATCGAAATGGATGTGATTCTTGAAGCGAATAACGCTTAAGAATATGTAAGGCTGAAATTAAAGGAATCGCAAGAATATTTGAAGCGAAATGCGCTTAAATTTCTGCAATTGAAAGGACCTTATTCTTGAGACGAAGTACGCTTAAGAATAGATTTAAAGGAAGTCGCTGAATATTTGAAGCGGGAAGCGCTTAAATATCTGCGACGGAAAGGATCTTATTCCTGAAGCGAANAATATTTGAAGCGGGAAGCGCTTAAATATCTGCGACGGAAAGGATCTTATTCCTGAAGCGAAATACGCTTAAGAATAGATTGAAGGGAAGTTGCTGAATATTTAAAGCGGGAAACGCTTAAATATCTGCGATTGAAAGGATCTTATTCTTGAAGCGAAGTACGCTTAAGAATTTGTAAGGATGAAATTAAAGGAATCGCAAGAATATTTGAAGCGGGATACGCTTAAATTTCTGCGATCGATGAGGATTTGAATTCTTGAAGCGAATAACGCTTAAGAATTTGTAAGAATGAAATTAAAGGAATCGCAAGAATATTTGAAGCGGAATGCGTTTAAATTTCTGCAATCGAATAGGATTTGAAGGCAATATGCAGATGGTCTCTTGCTCAATAGAATTGTAAAAAAGGGGTAGAATATAATGTTATTTTCATTTATGAACGCTTATTATTATATTCCCAGACGAAATATTATTCAAAAAGAAAAGAAATGGTCTTATGAAATAGATTTATTTAGACATATATAGTTTATTGTACTAAACTCCTTTTCTAAAGGTAATTATTGTTTACAATAGTTTGGTCGAAATGTCTTATTACTAAATTTAAAAGTTTGTAGACGCAGAGAATTAACAAAATTATAAACAAAAGAAAAACTTACTTTTACAGACAGTTCTAGGAGGATTGTGAGTCGCTCGTCCTTAAATTAGAATATTTGCGGCTTCTGTCAATCAGTGATGTCGCTAGTTGTCGTAGGACGCAGAGATAGTGAAGCTCAAGCAGAAGGCGGTGTTTTGAACACTGGTTGTGAATATGACTGAACTTGTGAATCTTATTGACTGACGAAAAAACTGGTTGAAGAATGCTCTTAATGAACTGTATCGAAAAAAGAACCGTATCAGAATGAATGGTATCGTCTGAATACACCGAAAAGAATGATCCTTTAAGAATGAACACTCGATGAATAATGCTTGCGCTCGAGCTTCGCCTAATCTCATATAGTTAGTGGGGACAAAGGGTGGCTACGTTTTGCGTTGCACGATGATGGTTCCTTGAAATTGGTCGGAAGATAGTTCTAAGTAATCTCGCATATCTTATTTAGACGAATGTCTAATGTTTCATCGGTGGTATCAAGAGTGACGTCGCGTCGGTTATCAATTTCGTTCGCTTTTATATACAGTGGTAGTTGCGTTTCGGTCGCTTGACAAAGGCCTTCCGAAGTTGGTCCGTGAGAATACAAACAGATTCGGACCCTTCGGTGTAAATTGATAAACGCTTTTTAGAAATGGAAGTGTTATCAGCGGTGAATTTACTATTTGCAGGTGGTGTTGAGAATGACGTAGCACCGGCTATCGGTTTCATTATTTCTCGAGAACGACGTCGCATCAACTATCGGTTTCGTCTGCTTGAGTCAAGCGGATGCGACATCGATCTTAACATAAACGCTTAACATAAACGTTTCTTGACGCTACGAATTATCAAATGGCTAGCATGATTATCAAAAGAATCTCGTTTACTTTAGTGAATACGATATTTCGACCTTATTTTATAACATTATTCACTTACTTAAAGAATGCAAATCTTATTTTAACATTATTATGATATCAACTGGCAATGATATGTTGATAATAAATCAATAGTTAATGATTAATAACGATTTCTCCACTCGAATGTTTTTATTTCACAATTGCAATATCGTATTGAATTAGTTTAATTCAAATTAAATACTATTCGTAATAATCGTAATTAGTAAATATTTATGAGTTTAGCATTGCTTGTGCATTCTTTTATTTATTTTTGCCCTTAATTCTAACGCCTTTATTTTCTAACTTCATGAGATTATTCTCTTTTCTTGTATTTTTTTATTGTAATTTATACTGGTATATGTACGTATGTACTAGAACTAATGATAAATGAAGAAGAATAAAAATAAAAATAATAAATGATTATCGATTAAATTTTAATACTAGAGGATAAACGTAGTACAAATGTTACTAATTAGTTAGGTTATGATAAAAAAAAATATTTGACGTTCAGACGTCATACAGGTAAGATGCTTCGTCCGGCTTAAGGCCGGTTCTATAATAGAGTCGCAAGTCGTAAGCCGCAAGAAATTAACCAATCATAATCGACTATTCTTTTCACATTTGACTGTGATTGGTCAATTTCTTGCGGCTTGCGACTTACGACTCTATTGTAGAACCGGCCTAAATGGTTAATGGCTGCGTTCAGCAGAAAAAGCAGCTTAGTAAGCGCTTTGTGCTGATTGGATTATACTTTTAGATCTAAATTGAGATAGGATTATTCTTCTAGATCTAAAAATATAATCCAATCAACGCAAAGCGCTTACTAAGTTGCTTTCTTTGCTGAACGCAGCCAATGTCTCTGAACCGCGTTCAGAAACTTCATCTAAGACTGGATTCTCATGCAGACACAGGAGCTTTGACACTGAGTGCTGATTGGTGAAAAATGGGCGATGGGGGTAAATAGCTAGAAAAAGCAACGCTAAAATAGCGCTTTATTCAATCAACGCTCGGTGTCAAAGCGCCGGCGTCTGCATGAGGATCTAGCCTTACATCGAGTACTTAGGACCAATTTCACCAACGTCGGTTAAGCTAACCGACGGTTAAAGTGTCAACCGTGATTGGTTCATTCTGGTCAAAGCCAAATGCGATTGGATAATTCCATTGGAATTAACCGTTGGTTAGTCTAACCGACGGTTAAAGTGTTAATCGTGATTGGTTTATTCTGATCAAAGACAAATGCGATTGGACAATTCCATTGGAATTAACCGTCGGTTAGTCTAACCGACGGTTAAAGTGTCAATCGTGATTGGTTTATTCTGATCAAAGACAAATGCGATTGGACAATTCCATTGGAATTAACCGTCGGTTAGTCTAACCGACGTTGGTGAAATTGGCCCTTAATTAACGCGTGCTAACTAGTAACTTTCTATTAAATTATCTTAATTTTGGCATTGTATTCAAAGAATGGTGTACTAAGCTGGTACAATATACATCAAGATTAATTAAATACATATATCATGTACACATTTACACGCATCACCGAAATTAAGATAATTTAATAGAAAGTTACTAGTTAGTATGCGTATTAAGTACTCAATGTAAACTAGGCCACTGTCAGTACTGAAAATCTATAGTATACGTCACGTGCACTATAGATTTTCAGTACTGGCAGTAAAGCCAGCGGCACACGACGCTTGTTTTCCTGCTGGATTGTTTGCGTTTTAGTAAATTACTAGAAATTCTGCCTTCTGTTTGGTGCAATTTTAGTAATTTACTAAAACGCAAGCAATCCAGCAGGAAAACAAGCATCGTGTGCCACTGGCTTAAGGCTGCGTTCAGACAGACGCTATTAGCGCTGAAAATCTATAGTGCACGTAACGTGTACCATAGATTTTCAGCGCTAATAGCGTTTGCTCGAGCACAGCCTTAATATCGGAAACACAGCCAAGATACGTGACGTGATCGTAAATTCAGTGAAAAATTGACCGATCAACATGTCACGATTGGGTATATTAAAATTATACCCCGGGATAAAAAATATCGAAACACCGGAGACGTTTTTGAGTCGAATGCGTTTTAAAAATAACTATCGTTTTAATGATATTAAGTGCTGGGACCTTCGGAAAAATTATGCCCATTCTTTGCTGATACCTCGAGTTTATACACTGTATAGATTACTAGACAGAAAATCTTTAGATTTCTCTATAATGCTTTTGACAGCTACCAAAGAAAAATACAATGACTATCGCAACAAATGTGGCAGGAGATGTTACAAGCATCTTGGAATGTTCTTGAGCAGTTTTGGGCTTGTGGTGGCTTTTTGTGACACTTCACATTTTAAAGGTATGCACTGTGATTATAGGTTAAAAATATATATATATATATATATATATATATATGTGTGTGTAAAATCAAATTATCTATGAATAAATTCTTAATATTTACAGAAAAGAGATTCTTTCGTGCTGTCCAGTATGGTAATATTTCGGAATTAAAAAGGGTAAAAGTTTTCTAATGATATACTGAAATATACTGTAAAAAATATTCACAATTTCTATAATATTGTTTAATATTAAATTTATATATACATACTACAAAGCAATATAAATATATAAAATCAATATCTGAGATAATTGTTGAGTTTAGCTACATCAGCATAAATATCAATGAAATTATGCTTATTTGACACATTTTTGTATGAAACGAAAGAATCTGACAGAAAAAAGTATTGCTCTCCCCCGCAAAGCGAGATATTAATCGTTGATGTTGACAGATTATGAAATCTATCATATCGACGAAATATATGATGGACATTAACATGGCCATATACGTTTATTATTCATTTCGTATCGCTTCGTGTGGAAAATTATAAACTCATGTGGAACTTTGCTTGCGTTGTAAAGTGTATATGTGGAAGCAGTATGTTCCACCTTCCCTGTGGGAGCTTCACTATCAAAAAACTAAACACATTTGCATTGAATTTCGCTTCCCTTAGAAAGTTGTAAACCCATAGAAGCTTTACAGCTTTGCATTTCGTCAATATGACAGATTTCTTAATCTGAATAGTCAACTTTAATGATTAGTATCTTGCTTTGCGGGACAGAACACTTTTCTGTCAGATTTTTTGTTTCGTGTCAAAAAACATGTCAAAAAAGCATAATTTCATCAATATTTGTGGTAGTGTAACTAAACTCAACAATTAACTCAACTTTCCATCTTTAATATAATATAAAAAAAAGAGTAAAACACTGCTGTATGTATGTACGTGTTTCTCTGCTACATGTATATATATATATATATATATATAAAATATTATTCTAGTCTATAGCAGATGGTATTGATGTAAATATCAGGCATCCATTGGGTTGGACCGCATTGCAGACTGCTGCTATAAATCAAAGGGAAGAAATTATAAAAATTCTATTGGACAATGGTGCTGATGTAAATGCAGGAGATAACTTTGTTAATGTGTATAGAACTGCTATGGAAAAAGGCTTACATTCTTTGGATGGTATTATTTTTGTTTTATATACAGATATTGTTAATATTAATTAAAAGAACTAACAAAGAGCATAAATATGCTTTTCTATAAATATTCACGAATATTAAATATGAATCTTTTGATATTTATAATGAAGTGATTTATTTCAATTTGAATATTTTAGTTCTTACAAAGAGAGAAGAGGAATTTTCTGATCGACTAAATAATCGAGCTACTTTCCAAGGTTTTACGGCATTACACTATGCTGTGTTAGCTGATTCAAAAACTTGTGTGAAAGCATTAATAGATGGAGGAGCAAATCCAACTATTGAAAATGAAGCAGGTCATAGAGCAGTTGAATATGCTAAAGAAGGAGAAATCAAAGAGATGCTTGTTAAACATGCTATTAAATATGATGAAATAGTAAAAGAAAAAGTATACAAAAACTGTTTTTCTTTACAAAAATTGCATATAAAATTAAAAAACAAAATAATTTGTTAATATTATATATATATAAACAAAAATTTTCTGCTTAGGAAGCAGAGGAACGTCGCAGATTTCCATTAGAACAACGTTTGAAACAACATATCGTAGGACAAGAGGGACCAATTTCCATCATTGCTTCCAGTAAGAATTTTATACTTTCATTTTTATTAAGAAATAGTTTATACATAATACGTTAAAAGATACATGCAAATATATTAACTAATATAAATATATTACCTAATATATCAGCTATTAGAAGGAAAGAAAATGGTTGGATAGATGAGGAGCATCCACTGGTATTTCTCTTTTTGGGTTCGTCAGGCATAGGCAAAACAGAGTTAGCTAAGCAATTAGCTGCTTATATTCATAGGAATAAACCTGATAGTTTTATTCGATTGGATATGTCTGAATATCAGGGAAAACATGAAGTCGCAAAATTAATTGGAGCACCACCAGGGTACCATAACTTTTAACAATATTATTTTTATTTTAGTTTTTAATAATGTTCATATGTTTAAGTTTATATCATATTTAAAATTTAATGTAATAGCAATGAATGTTAAACTTATTATTTAGATATGTAGGACATGATGATGGTGGACAACTGACAAAACTTTTAAAAAAATATCCTTCCGCTGTTGTATTATTTGATGAGGTTGACAAAGCTCATCCTGATGTTTTAACTGTTTTGTTACAGCTTTTCGATGAGGTAGTTATTTATTTACTTATTGTCTATAACTTATCTATCTATAAGATTTTTTAATAATGCAATGATATTTACTTTCAAGGGAAGACTAACTGATAGCAAAGGAAAGACAATTGAATGTAAAAATGCTATTTTCATAATGACATCAAATTTAGGAAGCAAGGAAATTGCAGAACATGCAATGCAACTCAGAGCAGAAGCTGAAAGATTATTAAATCATAGATTGGTCAATATTACTGATGAAGATCAAGAACCAGAACGTATTGAAATATCTCGCAATTTTAAGGATCAAGTGGTATGTAAAATGAAAATATATAAGAAATATTTTTAAAAATTGTAAAATAAAATCGTAAATTTTACAGGTACGTCCAATACTTAAAGAGCATTTTCGGAGAGATGAATTTTTGGGAAGAATAAATGAAATTGTATATTTTTTACCATTTTCTCGAATAGAATTAATAGAATTAGTTGCCAGAGAATTAAAAGCATGGGCCATACGTGCAAAAGAAAGACATATGATTGAATTAAAGTGGGATAGAGAGGTTCTATCAGTATTAGTGGATGGATATGATATTCATTATGGTGCTCGTTCCATCAAGTATGAAGTGGAAAGACGTGTTGTTAATCAATTAGCAGCAGCTCACGAACGGGGGGAACTTGGTATTTATTTTTTCTCTTCTAGCTTAAATATTACAATTTCTCTAATGAAAGTTTTTGACAGGTAAAGGATGCTGTGTATTGTTAAAAGCAAAGTGGCATGAAAGTGGAGCAAGCATAATTCTTTCTGTTCAGCAAAAAGGCTCGAAAAAATTTGTTGATATAGAAACAGAAAAATTAACGAAAAATATTAGTTCAAAATTCTTATAATGAGAGAGAGAGGGGTGGATATCATTTTGCTTTAATAACTTATACAAAATAGGTTGTTATCATTTGAAAGATTATATATGAAAGTCTGATGCCTTTGTTATGATACACTATACAAATATAAAAAATTATTATTTAACGATGTTGTGATATGCAGTAAATGCAATGTCACAAAAATTTATTTTAAATGTAATGTATATATTGGTCTACTACAATTACAATATATAAATAACTTTCTTAAGGAGGAAAAAAATTTTCAACAAAAAAATTTTGTTTTTCACAAAATTCAAAAATTTTTTCAGAGATCTGTCATTATATTATTTTTTAAAATATTAATTTTTAATAATTTTTTCTTTTTTTGTGGCACGTGATCCCCGCAGCTTTTTATTTGGATGACTCATGATTCTTCTTTTACGAAAAAGAGCCAAGAAGTTGACAGCAAATAAAATAATTGATGATAGTAAGATAATGCACAGGAGTATGCTCCTTCAAAATAAAATTAGAGCCCATAACGCATACAAAAACGTAAGGTAGTATAGACGTAAGCGGTAAGCAAATTAACCAATCACAGTAGAGAACGTAATGCGATTCTCAACTGTGATTGGTCGATTCGTTTACTGTTTACGTTTTCGTATGTGCCATTAAAGGCCATGACACACAAAAAAACTTAAGCAATAAGCGAATCAATCACAATCAAGAATTTAAGACGAAACGTAAGCGGTAGCAAATCAAAACTGTTGATTTCCTTACTGCTTATATTTTACTGCTTAAGTTTTTTTGTGTGCGATAGCCTCTCAAGCTGAAGCGAAACACTAGGGTTACGTTCAGAAACATCGCCCGACTACGCTAGGGTGTCATTCTATCTTTGTTTACGTCCAACGAACAATGAAGATGGAATGACACCCCAGTGTCAGGTGATATTTCTGAACGCAGCCCTGGGGATACAAACTCCCCTCTTAGGGCCAATTTCACCAACGTCGGTTAAGCTAACCGACGGTTAAAGTGTCAACCGTGATTGGTTCATTCTGGTCAAAGACAAATGCGATTGGATAATTCCATTGGAATTAACCGTCGGTTAGTCTAACCGACGTTGGTGAAATTGGCCCTTAGGGTCACTTTTACCAACGTCGGTTAGATTAACCGACGTTTAATTCCAATGGAATTATCCAATCGCATTGTCTTTGACCAGAATGAACCAATCACGGTTGACACTTTAACCATCGATTAATTTAACCGACGTTGGTAAAAGTGGCCCTTAACCATTCTAATAACTTTGCAGGATGCCAACTGAAACAGCAGCAACTGTCCCCGACACACTGAAATATAATAATACTGGAACGAGCGCGGGCGCTAGTATCGTGAAATGACAAAGAGGGTCTTAAGTGGTATCTTTGTCTCTTTTTAGTACAATCTGGCCAAAAGTTTCTTTGTAACGTTTATTGGATACACGTAACCGTCTTTTATAAAACGAGACTGTACGATCCCCACTATCGTTTACCACGCATGCGTAGTATAGCTTAAAGAAGGCTAAAGATATCACCTTGGACGCTCTCTCTCGGATCACACTTATTCATAGGGTCGCGCTCGTTCCAGTATTATTGTATTTCAGTGCCCCGACATCAGCTTCAGTTGGAATCCTGCAAAGTTACTAGAATGGTTAAGTTAGGCTGGATCCTCATGCAGACACTGGCGCTTTGTCACCGAACGCTGATTGGGTAAAGTGTTGTTTTTACCAGAAACTCTCTAGAAAATTTTTACTAAAACAACACTTTATCCAATCAGCGCTCGGTGTCAAAGCGCCGGTGTCTGCATGAGGATCCAGGCTGCTGGATCCTCATGCAGACACTAGCGCTTTGACACCGAGCGTTGATTGGTGAAAAACTGATAATGGGGGTAAATAGCAAGAAAAAAAACCGCTAAAACAACGCATTATCCAATCAGCGCTCGGTGTCAAAGTGCCGGTGTCTGCATGAGAATCCAGCCTTAGGGCCAATTTCACCAACGTCGGTTAAGTTAACGACGGTTAAAGTGTCAACAGTGATTGATTCATTCTGGTCAAAGACAAATGCGATTGGATAATTCTATTAGAATTAACTGTCGGTTAAGCCCGTATCAGACTAGAGATTGAGATTGAGATTGGATTGRAATTTAAYCAATCAGAAGAAAGAAAACYAATCTYAAKYTTAGTGWWCTTTGCTTTGATTGGTCAAAATCCAATCTAATCTCAATCCCAATCTCTAGTCTGATACGGGCTTTAGTCTAATTGACGTTGGTGAAATTGGCCCTTAGAAGGTGGGGGGACACTTTCAGCTCTACCTGGGACTGTATCTCCGGAAACTGAAAGAGGTCATGTGACCAATGGTTGGGATATTCAAATATTTCAAATGTACATCGCGCGGTGCCGATATCCATATGAATATAATTACCAAGTTATAAATTTCTAGCGGTATAATTATGTTATTTATATATAAATAAATTTATACTTATAAATATATTATATTTAATACATATAAATTTTTATATATAAGTAACGTTATCACATCGCTCAGAAATTTATAACTTATATTAGTATATTTATTTTAAATTTTTTATCAGGCATTATTTAAGATTGCTCATAAATCATTTTTAAAAATATATTTTTTAGTTTATAAAGATGGAAATGTTGTTGTATAGATTATTTCTTTATCTTCCTGTAATCTTATATAATGCAATAACAAAAGTTTATATACCACTTAGTAACTATGTTACGCATTTCGAAGTATAATATTAACAAATATTTTCTTTTTGATTAATTATTCAATTATTTATTTTATAATTTTAACATCGCCATAAATATCGTATATAATTTTACACTTATACTAACAGATTTATAATATTAAACATAATTTCATCATTAATTTTATCTTATGCCAAAAATGCAATGCAACACATTCTCTCGCCCCACTTGACAGACTACGGACTGTCGGATATACAAATATTGAATATCCGGTGTGGTTAAAAAAAATGTGATGCATAGTATTTTCATACTCCACGGCATCGTATACAACATTCACACAATCATTCACACTTTACAATATGATTTATCTTATATGACACAATTTAAATAATATAAATACATACATAAAATACAGAACATAATAAAATAAAATAAATCATAACGCATATGTGTGTATATATATATATATATATATATGTAATAGTTATTCGCATGTGAACGCTTATTATTGATTGCTTGAGAGGGGAACTATTCGGAAAAGGAAATAATCTTAAAATCGCTTTGTTTAATCACACAATATTTGATATTAAACCTTTAACGTGATAGTTGTTTACAATGATTTCGATTAAAACATTTTATTATTCGGAAAGGGAAAAGTCATATAAAATCGTTTTGTTTAATCAGTCAATACTTGATATTAACTTTTAACGTGATAGTAATTTACAACAGTTTCAATTAAAACATCTTATTATTTAATTTGAACGATTGGGGACGCAGTAAATTAATTAAGTGATGAACAATAGAAAGAACTTACGTTTAATGTCGGTTCTGGAGGAATTCCGAGTCGCTTGTCTTGTGAATGAATAGTTCGTGGCTTCGATTCGGCCAATGACGTCGCTCGCAGCTGTGAAGTGACGAAATGGTGAAGCTCGGGGCTGTGGCGGTATTCGAACACTGACCAGAGTTTTAAATAATAAAAAAAAAAGAAAATTTAGAATCATTTGGAGCTTTCGGCGAAAATAAATATCAGCGGCAAAAACTGATTGTCAAAATCTTAATGAACAACAACCGACACTGTCTGAATCTTTTTTAAAGTATGTTTAAATGAATGGATGAATGAATGCCATCCGCGCTCGAATCTTATTAATGAATGAATGCTGTCGCTCAAGCTTCGCCTATCTTTATATAGTGATAGGAACAAAGGATGGTTGCGTTTTGCGTCGCATGACAAAAGTTCTCCGAAGTCGGTCCGTGGATAGTTCTATTTAGATGGATGTTTGAACTAGTATCCGATATTTCACGAGTGGTATCGAAAGTGACGCCGCGTTGGTTATCAGTTTCGCTCGTTTTTATATACAGATAGTTACGTTTCGGTCACATGACAAGGGTTCTCCGAAGTCGGCCTGTGAGAATATAAACAGATTTGGACCTTTCGGTATAAATTAATATACTCTATTTAGACGGAAGTGTTTGAATTGATATCTGCGGTTCGCTATTTTGCAGATGGTGTCGAGAGCCGCGTCGGCTATCGGTTTCGCTATTTTTTCAACAGCGACGCCGCATTGGCTATCGGTTTTGCCCGCCTTGCGTTAAGCGGATGCGACATCGATCTTATCGTAAACGGTTTTCTGACGCTACGAATTATCGAATGGCTAGTGTGGTTATCGAATATCGGAAGAGGATCTTGATTATTTTAGTATATCTGAGTATACGTTTGCATAGAATATGATATTTTAACCTTTATTCTTATAATATTATTTGCTTACTTATGGAGTGATCGAAGAATGCATAAGCAAGTTCTTATAATAATTTGACATTATTACGATACGTCAATTGTAATAATCTGTTAATAATGAATCAATAATTAATAATTAGTAACAAATTGAATATTATTCATAGTAATCGTGATTTATAAATATCTGTTTTTTCGAGTTTAACATTGCTTGTGCATTCTTTTGTTATTCACTCTTGCCCTTAACTTTAACGCTTTTCTTCTCTAATCATATGAGATTACTCTTTATTTTTTATATTTTTGCACATAGTTCTCTATTCCAAGTTCTGTATGTCGATCACTGAAATATAAGGTCTGTTTTTTGTACGAATATATGTATATATATATATATATATATATATTTATGTACTGAAACTAACTATAAAATGAATACAATTAAAAAAAACTGATTATTAACTAAATTTTAATATTAGAGGATTAACGTAGTACAAAATGCTACTAATTAGTTGGATAATAAGTATAATTAATAGAAAAAAAGAAAATTTTTCTTGACATTCAAACGTTACACTCTACAGAGCGATACTAATCAATCAGGCTTAGGGCTGATTTTATCAACTCCGGTTAAGCTAAAGCCCATATTAGACTAGTGATTGAGATTGAGATTAGATCGGAATTTAACCAATCAGAAGAAAGAAAACCAATCTCAAGTTTAGTGAATTTTGCTTTGATTGGTCAAATTTCAATCTGATCACAATCTTAATCTCTAGTCTGATACAGGCATAACCGACGGTTAAAGTACCAACCGTAATTGGTTCATTCTGGTCAAAGACAAATGCGATTGGATAATTCCATTGGAATTAAACGTCGGTTGGTTTAATCGACGTTGGTGAAATTGGCCCTTAGGAGACAGAGAAGGAAGTTCATACTATTATCTGCCTCTTACTCCACGCGTGTCTCTACCCCCATCACTGTAATCAGCGGTCCATTCTAAAGTTCTCTATTCCAAGTTCTGTATGTCGATCACTGAAATATAAGGTCTGTTTTTTATTCCTGCACTCTCTGAACTGGTACACACGGTGCAATAAATTGAAGTGAAATAAACATATGTTTATTTCACTTCAACTTATTGCACCGTGTGTACCAGTTCGGAGAGTGCAGGAATAAAAAACAGACCTATAATAATACTGGAACGTGCGCGGGCGCTAGTGTCGTGAAATGACAAAGAGTGTCTTAAGTGATATCTTTGTCTCTTTTTAGTACAATCTGGCCAAAAGTTTCATTGTTTACGTTTATTAGATAACATGAACCTAATGGACGGAGCGTAAAGTACAGTTTTGAGCAAGGGGGGTGTAAGCTAAGAGGCAGGAGGTATGAAGGCTATTTTCACGTTTGCGGACATCAATATGGCGACGATATACGGGAAATTAGCTACTTGTCATCATCACGCACTGAAATATAATAATACTGGAACGAGCGCGGGCGCTAGTGTCGTGAAATGACAAAGAGGGTCTTAAGTG